>SNQJ01S0141410.1:21466-35356 GCA_010110895.2 Picea sitchensis
TTGGGGCTTGGCCATAACCCCATAAACTTTCTGATGAGGGCATTTTCTGCTAGAAGGAGGGCAAGCTTGCAAGGGTCCTCTGGATCTAGCTCCAGAGAGGGGATCTCCTCCATCTTCTTAACAAACTTAGACTTGAGAGAAGGATTGGGTTTAGGTCCTGCTGAGCGGACTAACATTTTGAAAGCTTCCAAAGGGTCTTCTCCCATCTCGGCGATCAGAACTGGGGCCATCGTAGAAGGCGACAACCACCAACAAGCAACAAAATTATTTGTATTCAAAAGTCGCGCCCTTGCACTCAGTCTAGTCGCATGCCCCACTAAAACGCTTTGATCCGCAGCCTTGAATGGTCGCTGCTAGACGCGTCCCTGCAAACAAACAATCGATCTCCTGCAAACTGAGGCCAATACCGCTTCTTCAAATCGCATGCACACGCTCAGGCAATACGCTGAAACACCAATCCGCTGCCCTGGACCAGACTGCTGCTCCAAAACGCATGAAGAAGTTGGGGACACAGGCGAATAATTGGGTGCCGAACCCTGGGTGCTCGGCTACTGCAGTTCGCGCTCCTGCTCTCGAATACCAGAGCGAGGCGGCTAGGGTTTTTGCCCTAGCTGCGATGGCTCGTCTCGCCTCATCTTCCCCCTTTCGTCCAAAACACCGACAAGGTTCAAAAAAATGAAGTTAATGCTTCTCATTTTCATAATTTTTAGCATCGATGTTTAAATGTAATTAATACTCATTGGTGCATATAACTCANGCGATGGCTCGTCTCGCCTCATCTTCCCCCTTTCGTCCAAAACACCGACAAGGTTCAAAAAAATGAAGTTAATGCTTCTCATTTTCATAATTTTTAGCATCGATGTTTAAATGTAATTAATACTCATTGGTGCATATAACTCATAAGAACACAATGATTTCTATTTTATGACATGCACCATTTAGTGAGCTCAAAAGAATACAATTCACTAATATGTATATATTTTAATTAATTGTTTTTTTACAAATTTTCAACTAATCGTCTCAAAATCAAATATTTTTATAATAACATTGATATATATATATATATATATATTACCTAAAACGTTTATATTTTATTGATAGAGGTGTCGGTTGGGCCGAGGCCTAATCAACCAGAATTACAGATAGTCTTTGTCTCTTTTTCCATTAAACAAACTGCTCTTTTCTTGCTTTTACTTGGAATTGAGCCTTACAATTACGAAATGGGACTGTACCCAGGTGCAGAGGATGTGATAAATATCAAAGGAGGTGAAGCTTTGTAAAGAACCCCAAAGTCTTTGAAGAGTCTTTTTGAGAGATGGATTAGCGAAATGCTCCTTCGAGTTTACAAGTTTTGTCAAAATTTCTGAGTCGCCGAAGACTTAAAGAGCTTTATTTTCATATTCCTGGGCAATCTGGCAGCCTTTTAATAGCCCAAAGATTTTGGCCTAGTTATTTCTGCTTTGTCCTAACCCCTAACTGAAGCTGTCTACACAGGAACTGTCGTGGGAATAGATAATTCTTCCAGCTCCTGTTGTCCCAGGATTCCCTTTGGATGCGCTGTCGAAGAAGATTGTTACCTTATTTTTCTTTGTCCACCAGGCTTGGAATTCTTCATCTGGAGTTCTTATGCGCCAAGAGGGATTGGAAGATGGACGGGATAAAGTCTTCATCTTGCCCCAAGTCAAGAGGGTGCCCATCCAGTTTCTATCCTCTGGAGTAAGAGAGGTGTCAAGATTTTTCGAGTGATTGTTCAAAGCTTCCAACAGGTAAGCCTTGGCTTTAGCCACTACCGTCTGAGGAATGTGTGTTGTATTGTTAAAAATAAGATCTTTTCTTGCGAGCCAAATCTTCTAGCAGATGAACTTAGGGATGGAAGACCAGATCTGATTCCACAATGATTTATTATTTAACACTCTTGGATATCGAACATGCTAAGATTAAAAAAGAGTGTTGACTACAATCTGAAAGGGAGGAATCACCTGGAGGCCTTGCAGCGTGTGAGTCCAAACTGATTGGGAAAAAGGGAAATCCACAAAGAGGTGATCTAAATTTTCCAAATCCATTCTGCATAATGTGCATCTCTGAGGCCCATAGATGCCCTGTTTTTCAAGATTTTCTCCAATCAACACACGCTTGTGGAGGAACACCCAGGTGAAAAAATTGATTTTTGGGAGGCCGTAACTGTCCAAGACTTGATTCAGGATCACAGGATTGAGGAGAGGAGGTCGTTGGACTTGTAAAGCGACGTGTCCTTGGGTGACTGTGTACATTCCTGTCTTCCCCCATATCCAACAATTAACCTCATGAAGGCTTACAGGAGAAATATCGTTCAACAATTCGAGGAGGAGGTGTTTCTGGTGTAGAAGGTGCGCTGGCAGATCAGGGAATACCCAATCCGACCATAATCCATCATTGTCCCATGCTGAGATGTCTACTAGGATTTTGAGCCCGAGCTGGGAGAGCCATGCACATATTTCTGTTAGTTCCACTGCGTTTTCCAAAGGCGGTTTTCCCATTATGCTATCAGTCCAGGGCTGAGTTCGGTTACCATTCCCGGGGACTTTGAAAAGTTGTTTTTTAAATAAATCGAGGCCTTTTCTACATAGGTTCCATAGCGGGGTGCGTTTGGGGGTGTTGTCATTCTGAAGATTTCTCAAAGAAGTTCCTTTGAGGTATTTCTTCCAAAGAAAAAGGATGACATGATGACTTCTGTTGGAATACATTTGCCAAAGGATTTTACCTCCTAAGATGACGTTGGGCAGACTAGGGTCTTTTATTTGGAGTCCTCCTTCTCTCTTTGGGTGTTTTACAATGCCCCAACTGACTAAATGGAACTTACGCTGATTTCCTTTTCCTCCTCGCCAAAGGAAGTCTCTGATTAGCTTTGAGATCTTATCTGTGATTGCCTTTGGAGAAAGAAGAAAGGAAAACACCTTGTAGCAGAGGTTTTTAGTGTTACAAGATTGGGAATTTTTTTCAAAAAAATCTCTTCTATTCGTAGCAGAGGTTTTAACGGATCTTCCATATAACTAAAAAAAAATGGGCGGGTGGAGGTTTTAGCAAAGGATTTTTTTTTCAATGCTTGCATTGGTAAAGTGCATTGATGCGTACATAAAACTGAAAAACATCGATGCTCTTATAATTATTAGCATCAGTTCCACCTTTTTTTGTTATATGAAGCACCAATGTTTTTTTGGTTTATGTACACATTAGTTTATCTTTTTTGTTGTATGCAACACTGATGCTCATATAAATATTACACACTCGGTCATTCTTTTTGTTTTATGGAACACTGATGCTCATATAATTTGTACGCACTAGTGCTTAAATTACCATGTGTGTCGGAGGGAAGTGAAATTTCAAACATTTGAGGTGAGATATCAACGACATTCTTTGTTACTAAGCATCAGTGTGTGTATTATATGTAAATAACTGATGCGTATATTATATGTAAATCTCCAGTGCATATATTATGTGTAAAGCATCGATGTGTATTGTAATCATGCACATGTAACATTTTGAAATGATAAATAGGCAACAATATTTTGTAATCGATGCGTATTGTAATCATGCAACATTTCATTTTCACAATTTTTAGCATCGATGTTTAAATGTAATTAATACTCGCTAGTGCATATAAATCATAAGAACACAATGCTTTCTATTTTATGACATGCACCATTTAGTGAGTTCAAAAGAATACAATTCACCAATATGTGTATATTTTAATGAATTGTTTTTTTAAAAAATTTCAACTAATCGTCTAAAAATCAAATATTTTTATAATAACATTGATATATATATATATATATATATAAATTGAAATGTTTATATTTTATTGATAGAGGTGGCGGTTGGGCCGAGGCCTAATCAACCAGAATTATAGACAGTCTTTGTCTCTTTTTCCATTAAACAAACTGCTATTTTCTTGATTTTGCTTGGAATTGAGCCGTACAATTACGGAATGGGACTGTACTTAGGTGCCTCATCATTTTTCCTGAAAACTCCTTGCGGCATACTGCATCCCTCATTTTCCTTTTTGTCTGCTTCTTTGTTCGAGTTGTGGAGGATGTGATAAATATCAAAGGAGGTGAAGCTTTGTAAAGAACCCCGAAGTCTTTGAAGAGTCTTTTTGAGAGCCGGATTGGCGAAATGCTCCTTTGAGTTTACAATTTTTATCAAAATTTCTGAGTTGCCAAAGACTTGAAGAGATTTATTTTCATATTCCTAGGCAATCTGGTAGCCTTTTAATAGCCCAAAGATTTTGGCTTGGTTATTTCTGCTTTGTCCTAACCCCCAACTGAAGCTGTCTACGTGGGAACCATCATGGGAATAGATAATTCCGACATCTCCTGCTATCCCAAGATTCCCTTTGGAGGCACTGTCGAAGAACATTGTTACCTTATTTTTCTTTCTCCACCAGGCTTGGAATTCTTCGTCTAGAGTTCTTATGCGCGAAGAGGGATTGGAATATGGACGGGATAAAGTCTTTGTCTTTCCCTGAGTCAATAGGGTTCCCATCTAGTTTCTCTCCTCTGGAGTAAGAGAGGTGTCAAGATTTGTCGAGTGATTGTTTCGAGCTTCCAACAGGTAAGCCTTAGCTTTAGCCTCTACCGTTTGAGGAATGTGTGTTGTATTGTTAAAAATAAGATCGTTTCTTGCAAGCCAGATCTTCCAGCAGATGAACTTAGGGATGGAAGACGAGATCCGATTCCATAATGATTTATTATTTAACACTCTTGGATATCAGACTTGCTAAGATTAAAAAAGAGTGTTGACTGTGATCTAAAAGGGAGGAATCACCTGGAGGCCTTGCAGCGTGTGATTCCAAACTGATTGGGCAAAAGGGAAATCCACAAAGAGGTGATCTAAATTTTCCAAATCCGTTCTGCATAATGTGCATCTGTGAGGCCCATCGATGCCCCATTTTTCGAGATTTTCTCCAGTCAGCACACGCCTGTGGAGGAACACCCAGGTGAAAAAATTGATTTTTGGGAGGCCGTAACTGTCCCAGAATTGATTCAGGATCACATGATTGAGGAGAGGATGTTGTTGGAATTGTAAAGCGACGTGTCCTTGGGAGACTGTGTACATTCCTATCTTCCCCCATCTCCAACAATCGACCTCATGAAGTCTTACAGGAGCAGAATCGTTCAATGATTCGAGAAGGAGGTGTTTTTGGTGTAGAAGGTACGCTGGTAGATCAGGGAATACCCAATCCGACCAGAATCCATCATTGTCCCATGCCGAGATGTTTGCTAGGATTTTGAGCTCGAGCTGGGAGAGCCACGCAAAAATTTTTGTTAGTTCCACTACGTTTTCCAAAGGCGGTTTTCCCATTATGTTATCATTCCAGATCTGAGTTCTTTTACCATTCCTGGGGACTCTGAAAAGTTGTTTTTTAAAGAAATCGATGCCTTTTCTACATAGGTTCCATAGTAGGGTGCGTTTGGGGGTGTTGTCATTATGAAGATTTCTCAAAGAAGTTCCTTTGAGGTATTTCTTCCAGAGGAGAAGGATGACATGATGACTTCTGTTGGAATACATTTTCCAAAGGATTTTACCTCCTAAGATGATGTTGGCCAGACTAGGGTCTTTTATTTGGAGTCCTCCTTCTCTCTTTGGGCGTTTTACAATGTCCCAACTGACTAAATGGAACTTACGCCGATTTCTTTTTCCTCCTCACTAAAGGAAGTCTCTGATTACATTTGAGATCTGCTCTGTAATTTCCTTTGGAGCAAGAAGATAGGAGGCCTGATATAAAGGGAGAGAAGTCAAGACTGCTTTGATGAGAATCAATTTTCCAGGGGTGTTAAGCCACTGTCCTCCCCATGCTACAATTTTTGATTTGAATTTGCTGATGACTTCCATCCATAACAAGGATTTGTTTGCTCCCAACATTAGAGGAAGACCTAAATACTTGATTTTTTCCTAGGAATAAAATCCTTTGAAGCCCAAGATATGATAAATTCTGGAAATGGTTTGTTCATTCATGTTCCAACCATACACATCACTCTTTCTTTTGTTGACCAACGCTCCTGAGATGCAACAAATTTTTTGAATATTCTCATTGAAATCCCTTGCTATCCGAAGGGAAGCTCCTCCCAACATAAGGGAATCATCAACAAATAAAGCATGGTTGATTGGTTTTGTTCCTTTCGCTGGTCGAACGCTCGAAATTTCCCCGACGTTCCTTTGTGCTATCTGTTTTCTACTCAGGAAGTCTGCCATTAGAATGTACAAAAAGGGGGTGATGGGTGTTCTATATGCACTAAAAACACACTAAAAACCCTCAATTAAATTTTCAACCCGGGGTAAGTAAACTTAGAGTTGTAGAAAAATATATGCCAAAGGTAGAAGGGCTGGTAGTAGTATAGTCTAACTAAGGAAGTGGCTATCTAAGGGTTAATCTATTCAAGAAAAGCTATCTAATGAGCAAACCCTACTAAACAACTTGAAACTATGTAACCTAAGTACTTTTGGATCAAGGATCGATGGATAGTTCTAAGAAAGCAATTAAAAACCCTATGTAAAGAAAACTAGTTCATAACAAAAGTAAAAGAAACTATTAAGCATAGCGATAAGAAAACGACAAAAGTAAACTACTTAACTTGCCTACCTAAATTCAATGAGAAACTACCTTATGAAAATAAACAAGCAACTACACTATCAAAGCAAGAATGGACAAGCAAGCAAGTAACCTATTAAAGCAAGTAAACAAGTAAGCAAGACAACTAGCTAACCTATTAAATAAAGTAAACAACTATCTACTCTAAGATAACTTCTACTGCAAGTAATCTAGTTAAAACTTCTCATTGAGCAACTATCTAATCGAAGAGGCAAGTGAACTATATTCCTAATTCAAACTTCAAACTATTTCTAATTCATAAAAGTAAATCTATTTAATTGAAAGCAAGAAGAACTAACAACTAACCTCTAATCTATGATAAGAAAAACTGCTCTTTAATCTATCAAAGAAAGAGACTATTTACCCTACAATAGCAATAAAACTATCTACGAAATCAAGAAACTATATCTTTTGATCTACGAAAGAAGAAAACTATCTTTTAACCTATGGCAACTCAAATATAGTGTTGGTGGTTGTGTGAATGTCTCCGGTGTCGTATGATATCTCGATGGAACTTGACAACAAAGGATAATTCAAGTGGTATAAGCTCAACATTGATCTCAATAGAAAAGTGAAAGGTATGGATTAAGCAATCCAATGAGAATTTAGCCATTACATAAACAATGTTAATTACCTTGCATGTTCATTTATTAACCATCAATAATATAACGAGATCATAATTGTACTTCTATGCTATGTAAACAAAATTCATAATTAAATTCGATCATTAACTAAGAAATATAATTGCAATCTAATTCTAGGAAGGAAATACATAAAATGAAACTATGCTATATCTATTCTAACAATTTAAACTACAATAAGAAACATGCTTAAGAACATAAATTAAAACATGACATTGAAAAGTAAACTACCAAATACATTAACCAACAACTAATTAAGCAAGATCTACATAAAAATGAAATAAGCAATCTATAATTAAAAACTGAAATTAATCCTATCCATCCATCAAATCCTTGTTAAAGAAAACTCAAATTAAAACTCCGTTCTACTCCGTTTTAAACTTTGTTTTAAATTTAATTCTAAAATCATAAATAAAACATAATCTAACATCTAATTGCACATGGGGTTAGTCTTTGAATTTGCAGATTCGTTCCTAACTACAAGATCAATGCATGCTAACACAAGCCTTCATACTAACTTGCAAAAGAGAGTTAAGACAATTAAACTATAACAACAAAATAATAATGCATGTACAAGAAAAACGAGACAACTAAACTATGAAATGCATAAACAACTTAAATAATAGTTACCATATTGCTGGTAGGCCCCCCAACAAGTCGTGGTCACTTCCTAAAAGCACACCATGAACTCAGCAATTCGATTTCACCATGAAAACTCAAAAACACAGTTTTTATACTGGCAATGAAAAATGGCAAAACAGAGTAAAATCGTGTTTTTCTCTATCACACTGATACTTCAACTTCTTAACTTCTATCTGACCACCACAGTGGTATTTATAATATTTACAGACCAGGTGGTCGACCACAAGAGGGTCGAACCACTTCTAAATTCGGCAAATTACATTAATGGTGCCCTAACTGCTGAAATAGAGCGAGCCAATAATCACCCTTCTTAACAACTTAAACTGAGTTGTTAAGGGTTTAGTAGCTGGAGGGGGCAAACACGAGAAAAACCCATCTTCCTGATTCACCCACCACTGGCCGCGAATACCATAACTGCCAAATCACCCACCATTTTTGTGCAAGACGCAGTGCTGGACGAAGTGTTGGATCGGGTACCGGATCGAGTACTGGAAGGAGTGTTGGATTAAGTGCCAGAAGCAGAAACGGGATGTGTTTTTTCCCTGTAACACCAAAAAAACGTGAATTAGATCTTTGGGAACATAAAACATGATGAATTATACTCAATATTGACATCAAACACGAATCATACATACCTGGTGTAGATCATATCGTTTTAGTACAAAATTCTTCAAAAAGCTTCTCCAAAACATGAAAAACACATATGTACATTCGACAAAAGTGTCTAATAACTGTCATAAAATTGATCATATCTCGGGCCCAACAGGGGGATAGCTGGCAACCTTGCCTTATCCCTCTTGAATCTTGAAAGTAATTAGCAAGCCGACCATTTACTAGGGGGGCGATCTAGGGCTTGTCAATGGAGGCTTTGATCAGATTTACAAATTCCAAGCTGAAACCGTAAGACAACAACACTTTGTACAGAAAATACCGCTTGACCCGATCGAAGGCGTTGGCCATGTCAATCTTGATAAGCATTCCTTTCTTCTTCCTCTGGTGGATTGAATGAATGGATTCTTATACGAGAATCAAATTTTCCAGGATATGCCTTCCTTTGACGAAACCCCCTTGGGTGGGGGAAATGATCTGTCCTAATAGGGGTTTTAGTCTATTTGCCAACAACTTCGAGAGGATTTTATAGGAGGCATTGCACAACGAGATATGTCTGAATCTGTCAAAAGAGACCGGGTTGACTTCTTTGGGGATTAAGGCAAGAAAGGTGGAGTTGGTGTTTCCTCCCACCTTGGCCTTTTGCTGAAAATATTTAACCATTCTCAGTAAATTTGGCTTGATAATTATCTAGCAAGATTTGTAGAAGTGTATGGAAAATCCATCAGGGCTCGGGGCTTTGTCAGATTCCATGTCCCAAACAACCTTGATGATTTCCTCCTCAGTGAATGGTTTCAAGAGACTTGCGTTGATCCCATTATGGACAAGATGAGGCATATGGGAAACAAAGTTAGCGGAGACCCCTTCATTTCCCGTTCCATCCTCTGTGAAGAGATTTTGAAAAATGATTATTTGTTGCTTCCTTTATTTGAGCAAAACCTTTGTAGACTGTACCATCAACTGTAGTGATTTCAAAGATGTGATTTCGGGAGAGACGGGCTCTGAACTGCCTATGGAAGAAGACCGTGTTGCGATCACCGAATGCCAACCACAAGCTTCAGGACTTTATTTTCTAGTACTCCTCTTCATTTCGGAGAGCTCCGTGAGAGACCCGCTGGGTAGTTTGTTCCTTCTCCAGACTATGAATGGTTATGTCCTGACTTTCCATGTCCATATGAAAATCTACTAGCTATTGAATACCCTCTTTCCTTTTTTCAGAGTAGGGATTAGATGGGGATTTAACACACTCTTTAAGAGCTGATTTTGTTGTTTTTAATTTTTATTCCCAAACAAATCTTGGAGAGACAATAACCAAAGTGGACTAGGCTTTGGTTACTACTTCCATGAACCCTTCCTTCTCAATCCATTGAGGGCTGAATTTAAAAGGGATGGCGCCTAAGGCTTCTTCCTCCTCCAATTGTAGAAGAATGGGCTTGTGGTCTGAAGTAATTTTTGGGAGGATTTTGGAGGTCACTACTTTCTTATCTAGCAAAAGGGTGTTTTGCACTAGAAACCTGTCAAACCTAGCATAAATGTGACCAACCCATGTTCTATTATTCTCCCATGTGTATAAAACTTTATTTGGTTTAATATCGCGTAAGTCCCACTGTTGTATCATATCCTATACAAGGGGGAGCATATGATCCCTGTTGATTATGCCCCCTCATTTTTCTTTTGGTTCCAACACTATATTTAATTTCCCTGCTATTATAATATTCTTGGGAGAGTATTCTACAAAATCAGAAAGAGTTTGCCAACATTCTTTTTTCTCAATAAATTAGAACGGGACATAAAGCTTAAATAGTGCGATAGTGATCTTACTTGATTTGTGTTGGATTTCTGTATAGATCCAATGCTAAGTCTCGAAGGAGCTTTCGAGGTGAAACTGGTCTTCAATCCAGACCATGGAAAGCCCTTCAGAAGTTCCCCTTGTGCTAACAACATTTCCACCATTTCTTTTCCAGATTGTTCTACTTGGATCTAGAAGGGATTCCCCTTCTATTTTTGTCTCTTTGAGCATGAGGATCTCTGGCGATTCTGTCTTCAACATATCTTGCACAACTTCAGTTTTCATAGGATTCCCTAGGCCTCTGCAGTTCCAAGAGACTAGATGCATTATTTATTGGGATGGGAAAAAGGGGCCTCCCTTGGGTAGCCTGGCTCTGGTATTTCGTCCAATAGACATTTCGAGAGTGGGTTGGCTACCCTGTATTTTATGTCTCTCTGCTTCTTCCTCTCTTTCTTCTTTGAGGGATTTCCTTCCTGCTTTTTTCGATGGTCTTTCAAAAGTATCGTCTTCTGTTGAGCCTAACATTTCCAGAGGTTTCTTTCTTATCATATTTGTGTAGGAAGGGGAGGAAGAGACTTCTACTTGGTTTTATGGTTGAGTGGGAAGAGCACCTAAATTGATTTCTTCTAAATCTGGGGGGGAGGCCTGTTGATCCAAGTCATGAGCTGTATCTGAAGGTTCTTCCTAGGAGTTGAGAGGATCGAAGGGGTTCAGAGTTGATTCTATTAGAATAGGAGTTGGGTTCCCAGCCCCTTGAGGCTGCACTGTGTTGGGCATAGTGGCTCTTGAAGAATTCCCTTTCAAATGAGGCTTATTGATCTGCTTTGAGGTTGCCGGCTTCTGGACCTTTGTCTTCTCCCCCCTTTTTTTTTTCTGCTTCTTCCCCTGCCTTGTTTTTGCAATTTCTTGCGAAATTCCCATAGCTGTGGAAATACCTGCACTTGAAGGGGAGTTTCTCGTAATCCAGTTCTTGTACATGTGTCCTCCTTTTGATATATTTTAATTAATTGTTTTTTTTACAAATTTTCAACTAATCGTCTCAAAATCAAATATTTTTATAATAACATTGATATATATATATATATTATTTCCTTTTGATATGATTATTGCATTAACGCATTATCCAATATGTTACACCTTTGTTATTTTTATTGATGTAAATCATCCATATATTAATTAATCAACAATGCAACATTTTACAACATTTGACAATGCATTAAAATAAGAAACCCATTTCATTATATATCAATAAGAGACCCATTGTCATACAAAATGGGACAATGTAAAGGCCCACAATAATCAAAATGCAACCAATATGTAATTGTTACACTTATTGGTAACATGTCCTCATGCAATTGAGACAATATGTCGAGTACATTAAACAAAATCCCTGATTTTCATAGACAAATATTTCAAAACATACAACTTGCAACAAAATTCAATTGTAATGATTTTCATTCATCAGTTGAACTGTTGTCATCGTTTGAGATACATGCATGCCTCATTTCTTCAACACTTGTAGGTGATATTGTACTTTTTTTTATTTAACTTAATGTTTTCTTGATCACCTTGTTTTTTATATTCCACCTCTTCATGTTGCATCTACAAACATAGAAATAAAGTGTAATAAGTATATCTAGATTTATATAATAGAATATACATGATTGAGTAAATAAAAAAATGTACCATAGCAATGAATGTTTCATAAAAATACATATTATTTAGAAGCCATGTTGCATTTCATCTCTCAAAATCTCTTTTGTTGATTGCACTCCATACTTTGTTTCTTGCGTGTTTAATACACCATGACAAAGCACAATGGATATAATTAATATAAATTTTCTTGTTGTTTCATTAATTATGAAACAAGAGAAGTTAAACAACACAACTACTTACAAATTGTTCAATTAAACCTTGATACTTCAACATATACTCACAACCCATACTTAACCCAATGTCTATCAATTCTTTGATTGACTCTTTTTTGTATGTTAGCAACTATTAGAAGATATACATGAACAAGTGCAAATTATTTATTTAAATACAAAGATCAAAACAAATATGAAATCTTAAGTAAGTCTGAAAACGTAAGTATTCACAAACTTTATGATCAACCTTTTTATTCGTCATCATCCTATCATATGTGTTGAAGGGGTTCCATTTTTTTCTTTTCTACAACAAAACAACAAAAATTTAGTATTTCATGCGATAATTAAATTCTATGTTCATAAAATAATAAATGAATGATTACATACTTTTGATGCACGTTGTTGTTGGGATGGCTCCTCCTGTGATGCAATTATGTTAATTTCTTTCACCATCTCCTTGTACACATTTTTTGACATCCCTACTAGCATGTATTGGTTTCCCCCTCATTTGTCCCTTGGAATTTGCATAATCTTCTTGAAGATAAAAAAGAACAATATTTTTTTTAAATCGAGATGAAAGTAAGTATAGTAAAAAAATTAATTTGGTAATTTTTGGGACATAATATAGAAAAACATGTTGAGTAATAATACTTTTTAAAAGATTTTATTTTGTCATTGTAAGTTTTTTCTATTGCAAGTCTCACAGGTCTCATTGACCATTGCTTCATAAATGTTTTTTTAGTTGATATATAACCCAATTATTGGATTCATTGGGTTTTTTTTTGTATTGCAAGTGGAAAGTATGTTTATACATTCTTTCCACCATATCCCTCAAAGTTTTGTAAAACAATTTTCCCATCTCGTTAACTTCTAGCACCACTCCAAATGAATTGAGGACCAATTCATCATCATTTACATCCTTCATAATTTTATCTCCTTAGGAAAAAATTTCGTTCCCTCACTATCAGTCCATCCACAACATTAAAAAAATTGAAATCGAGTGTTTAAAACATGTTAGTGATTAATGTTAAGAAATTCATTTTTAGTAAAAAGTCAAAGAAAAACTTCATGTTGATTACCTTTTGATCCACCTAAGTCCTCTCTTTGAAAAATTTCCATAAAAATCTTATGGTATTTTGCACTCATATTGTGAACAATCTTATCGATTTTCTTCAAGTTTTTTATCTACATGACATGCCTTAACCAATACATATTATTAATAAATCTACAAATAATTCAAATATATTAATTTTTTAATAAAGCTTAAAGAACTTGCCTTGTTCTCTTGTTGGGATGAGCTACCATCACATTTGCTTCAATAATTTCTTTTTCCTGGAACTTCTATTGGCCATATTCTATAAAAGAAAAATCTAGGAATAATTAGATATAAAAATTACAAAATATTTTTTACAAAATAAGATTTTAGTGTGTATAATAAAATAGTACGCGCCAGTTCATTAAGAATTTGTATACACACCAGTATATGATTATCGTGTTGTTACGAAATAAAAAAATGTTTTGTTGATAAATGGTTATATTCACACGATGCTCTATAAATTAATAGAATAATCGATGCCTCATTATTGTTTATTGCACACTACCGAATCTGAATAAATTTAAAACATGATTCTTTTGATATTAAAAACAACATTATTTTCATTTTAAATTCAGTAGTGTTGTGGACAGGAACATGAGCACGAGTGTGCTATTCTT
>SNQJ01S0141410.1:36209-46323 GCA_010110895.2 Picea sitchensis
TGGGCTGGTCAACTTTCTCCAAGATACCATCCTTGTCATTCTTGTAGCCATAATAACTATCATTAATTTGCTTGTAAATATCATACCTTGACCTCCTCTTCTTCACCTAGGGGGGCTTATCGAATAACTCTTTAACACCAGGGAGGAATTTCAAAGCCTTGAAGTATCTATAACCGTGGCCCTTTCTGGTGTCATCAGGAACATCAAATTCATTCCCTTTCAATTTTGTCATATTCTCCCCTACTTTGGCATAATTAGGACCTCCAATCTCTACAATATGAAATTCCTAGTGCCCTTTTTTCCTTATCAACAAAAAAATAATCCAAGTGGATGTATTAATTCTTGATCCAGGAGGATCTCCACACAAGGATTCATTACTTTGCACACCATGGAGAAGATCATTAAAATGATGATCGATGATAGGTGAAAAAGTTTAAAAGGAATGTTTATGCTTCATATTGTTAAAATGATTAATATTTTTTGAGAATAATGTGCTCATGTATTTTTCATTTAATTTGTAAAAAGGAAATTAACATTAGTTGTGATAATCCACCTCACAAATTAGTTTTCTAATTTTAAGGGGAAATTGGTTTTGTGTGAGAATCCACCTCACAAAGTAGTTTCCTAATTTTAAGAGGAAGTTGGGAGTCTCATTAGTTGGTTTGGGATTCTTCCTCATTTTATGACAAGTGGTTTCCTAATATCAATGGGAAGTTTAGGTTGGTTGAGATGCTTTCTCATTTTTGTCCTCGGTTTTTTATTTAGATCCTAAATTTGTGGATCTTGTCTCCTTGAATTATGGAGAGAGGGAAACTATATAATTTCATTATGTAAGCATTGTAAAGGGAGGACTCTGTAGCCCATTTGAGAAAATTTTGCATTGAGAGGAATATACTCCTTCTGGTGTTTGAAGAAATGTCACTTATGAAAGATCCTTAAGTTCTTTGTGTAAGAGAATGTTGATATGGGTTTTAGCCATGTAAGGAGCATGTACCACATCTTGTGAGAAGGTTTCAACCCTGGCTAAAGGAAATACAATAAAGCGATTCATTTTCCAAGCGGATCTGAAGATGTAGCCAACATAGTCTAGTGAACTCTGTTAACACACTGGTGTCAAATTATATGTGTGAGTTTTGATTTCATTCTTGCTTGATTAAGTAGAGATTTAATTACAAATATACACCTAATTATGAAAATTTTCTCATGTTCATATGCAATTATTAATGATTATTTTATCATGTTCACATGCGATTAAATGTTAGAAAAAGATCCTCATCGTAGAAGTTTTGTAGAGAAAGATCTCATTGAAATTGTTGGATCAAGTGGTATCAAAGAAGGTCTGACCAACTTTGTAGATTGTGAATATAATCATGTGAAAGGAAAAGAAGCAAGCATGGCTTCATGATATTGAATAAATAAACCAGACCATTCAAGCAGAGAATGTTGAATTGAGGAGGTTGCTTCAAGAATTTGAAGAAGAAAAGAGAAATATCTGACTGCAACTACAAGCTATGGAGGAGAAAGTTGGGGAATGATCCAATACATGAGAAGAAGAAAGTACCTCCAAGACCAGACCAACTTGTGGCCATGGCAGGTATATATGTTATGGTTCTTGTTATGAAAATATTGATACTTTCACATATTGTCAGATAATAGAGGACGCTCTTCAGACACCAGGCAACCTAGGTAGTTTCCTAGAAGCCTCATCTACAACTTCATCCAACTAGATGGAGCAGTTGGCCAAACTTTAGGAATATGACCAAGTGTCACAACACATGAATGGAGGTAAAGAATTCTCCATGTTCAATTCCTTCCCTTTTTAATGATGATTCTTTGTTTGGATATTTTGAAAGGAACACCAAGGGAATTGGCTTGAAGTTTCTGAGGAAGATGGGGTAAAAAGGAGGAGGTCTTGGTATTGATGGCCAAGGAATCATTCAACCAATAGAGGTTGAAGGAAGACCCTGATATGTAGGATTGGGGTATGGTGAAAGAGAAAGCTCAAAAGAAGAAAACAAAGAGGGTTCTTCAAGAAAATAGATGATATTATCACCAACACCATCTAATAAAAATGATGGCACATCACTTTATGAAAGTGATAGACCTAGCATGAGATTTCAGAGGAGATCAATGTCTCCTAGAAAATGTTGAGACACCAAGATCATTGCAAAGTGCTGGAAGATAAAATATCTTTACAGTGAAAGCGAGACAAACATGAAGTCACAAAAATATTGCACTCACTGCAAAATGAGTGGTCATTGGAGCAGGAAATGTTGGAAGCTTCACCCTGAGCTTCATGGTACACCAAACAAGAAGCCTATACCAGATTCTATGTAGTTGGAGGCTAGATCCTCAGTTGAAAAAAAATAGTCAAACATCAAAGTTTCCAGAATAATAAAAAAACAACACCAAGTCAAAGAGTTCGACAAGAGCTTTCTAGACGTAAATGACACCTCAAACAAACTATGGATGCAAAAGTTATGGCCATCTAAATTTTTTGGCAAATACGCATATTTGACGAAATCCACACAGTGTTGACATCAACATAATGTCAGCATGCTAACATGGAACCACCATAGGCTGCCACATGTCATGCATTTTTTTCACTTACATGGGTCCACATGAACTGATAAAAATGTTCCACGAGGAATTTGTACAGATGCCATGTGGAAGTACAGATGTTGACGTGTCGGTATACATGGTTGTACAATGCTGACATCATAAAAGTGATTGGACTATACAAAATGAGATGTGGAAGTATGATGTTGAATCAGCTGGTGAAATGTCGATTAACTGGGTAGTATGGCGAATGATGTGTCAATACAAAGGCTGACATTCAGGTGATGTGGCACTGACTAGATGTTGACGAGGCACTGAAATATGCATTGATTGGACTGCCACTGGATTGTTGACTAGGTGTTGACTAGCCAATCAAATAATTCCACATGAACTAATCATGGGGCACCACGTGGCACCCCTCGGATGGCTAATGAGGGTTGGGTCTGAAAAATCAAAATTTTAAAAGGGTCAATCAGACTAGCCGACGAGCAGGTTGACCGATGGAAAAACCAACAGAACCAACACATTAAGTGGTGGATTTTTTATATTTAATAAAGTTTCATAAATATGTTTAAACAATAGATAACCATATTCCATATGGGGAGTCTGCAGGGTTTGACCCCTGGACCTTCCCTAAACTTATCCAACCCTCTAACCAACTCACCAAACTGGTGTTTGGTAAACTTCGCTCAAGAAAAATATTTAAACCCATACTTGCTTCCATCCGTTGGGGGAGGTAAAAACAAAATCCCATATGGGAATGAATTTTGAGGCATAGGAACATTTATTGTAGGTTTTACAGACTATTGTGGGCATGAGTTCCGAGACAGAGAGCCCAAGAGGGGCTTGGAAGTGTCGGTGACATAATTTGATGAAATTATAGTCATGTTTGCATGATTTATAGCCAGGAATCCATTGGTGCAACCATACTTGGGATTTAAGAAACATATTTGAGGGCTCATGGTTGAATCCCATTCTTTCCATTAATGTTTTCACAAATTTTTCGAGGTAGAGTTGCACTTTTCAGAATAGGGTCGAGTTTACAGTAAAAAATTGCAGAATGACGAGACGGACCCGCTAGTGCTATGTTTGTTGATTTTTGAGCCATGGATTGAGCACCTTGGAATGAAACCCAATGTAAGTTTCATGCATTTATGATTTCTGCCTCTTTTTGCAAATTGCAAGAGGGTGAATGTATGTTGCAGATTCTGGTGATCTTTGAGTGCTATAGCAAGGTAGAAAAATCTAAATTATTACAGGAAATTCATTGTTGGAGCCTTACATGGAAACCAAGACAGTACGGTAAGAGGCTGTTTTGACACTTTGAAATAAAGTAGTCATGTTTATAGCCAAAAGTCTCAGAATTGCAATATGAGTGTGATGATAATGTCATTTTCCTTATTTATTATCTTGCACATGTTTGTAATAGGGGGTTTAAAAACCATAGAGTTTCCACTAGTGTACATTTGGGGGGTATTCGCCTTAATGTTAATTATGTAAAAGGTTGTAATTAACTACTCTTGAAAGTGATGATGAGAGTGTGAAGCATTTTTTTCTATACCTAAACCTTGTAATGCTTGTTGGCAACATTGTAATGGGTATTGTAGCCACTGTTGATTGAGAGGCATTGTTTTGCCTAGGTCTGTTTGAGAACATTGTAATGGGGTCTTATAGCCATTGTTGAGTGAGGGGCATTGTTTTGACTAGACCTATTTGAAAACATTGTAATGGGTCTTATAGTCACTGTTGAGTGAGAGGCATTGTTTTTCCTAGGCCTATTTTGGCAACATTGTAATAGGTCTTGTAGCCATTGTTGAGTAAGAGGATTTGTTTTTCCTAGGTCTATTTTGACAACATTGTAATGGGTCTTATAGACACTATTGAGTGAGATACATTATTTTTCCTAAGGTATGTCTTGAAAATCATTGTAAACTTGTACATGAGTGTTTTATAAACTCTTGGAAAGTATGGTACTACTTTGAAAAGTTGTAATCCATGTATTGTCAGCTACATATTTTCATTGATGCAAGCGTTGGAATCAACATCCTCATTCTAAAGTACAAAGGTGAAGGAGAAGAAGGGTGCGGCCTTTCAGAGACATTTGTTATGAAGATCAAGGAATCAACTATACATTTGCATTGATGCAAGTGTCGACATTGGCATCCTCATTCTGAGGTACAAAGGTGAAGGAGAAGAAGGGTGTATCCTATTAGAGACATTTGTTATGCATATTGAGTAGTGGGGAAGTGCATCATGGAGTGTAAGAACCTTCTTAGAAGCTGATTGCGGAGATTCAAGTCACAGTTTATCTCTATACTTTTGGAGGACCAAAAGTACTTTTTTGGGGGAGGTATGATCCATGAGGATCTCCACACAAGGATTCATTACTTTGCACACCATATAGAATATCCTTAAAATGTTGATTGATGATAGGTGACAAAGTTTAAAAGGAAAGTTAATGCTTCATATTGTAACAATTATCAATATTTTTTGAGCATAATGTGCTCATGTATTTTTCATTTAATTTGTAAAAAGGAAATTAAAACTAGTTGTGAGAATCCACCTCACAAATTAGTTTCCTCATTTTAATGGGAAATTAGTTTTGTGTGAGAATACACCTCACAAAGTAGTTTACTAATGTTAAGGGGAAGTTGGGAGTCTCATGAGTTGGTTTGGGATTCTTCCTCATTTTATCACAAGTGGTTTCCTAGTCTCAAGGGGAAGTTTAGGTTGGTTGAGATGCTTTCTCATTTTTGTCCTTGAGTTGTTATTTAGATCCTAAATTTGTGGATATTGTCTCCTTGAATTATGGAGAGAGAGAAAATATATAATTTCCTTATGTAAGCATGGTAAAGGGAGGCCCCTTTAGGCCCCTTTGAGAGAGATCTACATTGATAGGAACGTACTCCTTCTGGTGTCTGAAGAAATGTCACTTATGTGAGAGCCTTAAGTTATTTGTGTAAGAGAAGGTTGTTCTGGGTTTCATCCATGTAAGGATCATGTACCACATCTTGTAAGAAGGTTTCATCTCTGGCTAAAGGAAGTACAATAAAGAACTTCATATTCCATGAGTATCTGGAGATGTAGCCAACAAATTTTGGTGAACTCCGTTAACACATGGGTGTCAAATTATATGTGTGAGTTTTTATTTCATTCTCTCTTGATTAAGTAGAGATTTAATTACACATATACACATAATTATAATAATTATCTCACGTTCATATGCAATGCTTAATGATTATTTTCTCATCTTCACATGCTGTTAAGCATCATAAAAATATCCTCATCATAGAATATTTGTAGAGAAAGATCTCACAAAAATTCTTGGATCAATTATAATGCTCTGTCAATCTCAAGAATGAACTTAATCGTTAAATATTAATCATTTCCTTAGCCTCGACCTACTCCTCCATGAGATCCTTACTCGTGTATTTACTAAGAAGCTCATGTTTCTTCTTCTCCACAACCATGTGCTCTATCTCTTTATCATCCGAAAGAGGCACATGGGAAACAAACTCTTTCTCTCTCTATTGTTGGTTTCCCTTGTTCTTCTCTCATTTCTTTTTCCGTATCCCCCTCTTCCTCGAATAGAACCAACTTAATGATAGTGATCTCCCCACTCTTGACCATCAACCTTGCCTCCCTCTTGACAAACTCGATCCTCTTCCACTCCCTTAATTCTCTAGCCCACATATCCTCCTCTACAAGCCACTTGACTTTCTCCAATATATCATCCTCATCATCCCTATAGCCATAATAATTGGCATCAATTCACTTATAAATATCATATCTAGACCTCCTATTCTTCACCTTGGGAGGGGGGGATTATAAAATATCTCTTTGACGTCGAGGAGGAATTTTGTAGCCCTTAAGTATCTGTAACCGAGGCCCTTGATGGTGGCACCTGACACATCAACCTCATTCTCTTCCAAGTCTGTCATCTTGGCCCCTACTTTGGCATAATTAGGACCTCCAAGCTCTACAATTTGAGCTTCTCAATTCCCCTTTTCCATGATAAACTTGTTTATTTCATCATTGAGGTCTTAGAGGAAGTGTTCATCAATGCCCAAATTATAAATTTCCATGAACTTTCGTCCAATATCTCATATTATATATTATCTCCATTTGTCTATCTCTGGGATATCACGACAACCTGAGGCCAGTGAAAAACACCTCTCCATGGGATTATATTGTTTTTTGGAGGAAAAAATGGAGGTCACTCTTTGGTTCCTCTCATATATAAATTCATACATTTAGAAAAGTGAAATTTCCACTCATTTTTTCGGTTCTCTATACATTTTAAAGAACATCGGTGCACTTATTACATAAAAATTCACTAACAAATAGTTTAATTCAAAAAATATAAATGCAAACATCCATAATTGAATTTTGTGAAGGATTTTCTTTGTAGAGGAGAAAATAGAGGCCACCCTTCGATGCCCTTATAATTTATTGCACTAGTGCATTTTGTATATACTGACGCACTAGGGTGTCAAAATATAATTAATCACACTGTTAACTTTTAAAAGTCATCTAAAATTTTGTTTGAAGTTAGATTGTTCTATGCTTCCCAAACTTTCTTTTAAGAATGTATTCACATATTGATGATAGTTTTGGCTCAAATGCAAGAAAAAAAAGTTATAATATCAAATGGTCAATTATCCATATTCAAACTCATTCCATATCATTGCAAGTTCATCAAATTCTTCGCCGCAATTTGCATTAAGTCTATTTTTTATATATAATTCATTTATCTCATTGAATTTATGTTATGTATGCACATGAATTTGAATAAGTTTTCATTGATTTTTGCAAGATCATGATTGTAGATAAAGTTCAAATGCGCAAGATTTCCACCAGTCCAAAAATGCGATAAGCTATTATCAAGAGAAAAATACTGTAGGTAGTTGTTTGATGGAAATGTGAAATTACTTTATCATACCAATTGCAACACACCATCTTCTAGCAACCAACTTTAGTCAACGGTATTACACCATGAATTCGACCTCTTTTATGACACCCCAGTAGTATGTGGTTGTTAAAAATATAAAGGGTTGAAGGAGAATCCTCAAACTATCACATTGTCCCATTGTATTAATGATTGACTACCCAAAGTTGATGGCCTAATACCTCCCACTGTTGTCAATAATCCAATAGGTGATATAGAAAAGACACATAGGAACAATTCCATATGCTCCTTTTTTGAAAAGTTGGAAGCCAAATTAAATAATTTTTGTCCTAAATTGACCAAACCATCTACTTATATTGATTCAATGAATATTTCTAATGATCCAAAGTATGATATCAATACTACCCAAAATATATCCATTGGGAGATCCAAAAAGTTGTATGAGATGAGAGAAACAATTTCCAAGTACACACCAAATTCAGTTCAATTGTTGGAAGGTAGAGATGACTTCCCTCTTCCTATCCATATACAAAGTAAATACCAAACATATTACAACTGATCTTTGTATGACGTTTGGTAGTTTTCCATGCCTGTGCTCGATGTTGGAACCAAATTATCTTTTTGTGGTAATAGTTATATGATTGCCAAGATGTTGAAAATATTGGGTTGTTCATCCTTTCACATGTATCCATTCCTCCCAAACAATCAGTAGAACTTATTCCATTTTGTTGTCCTCTTTATCATCGATCAAATTACTTGAATATTGTTAAATACAAACATAGAATTTCCATGTATAGTATGTGCATGAACAATTATGCTTTTGAAAAATTTAACATGAAAAACCTGTTATATATCAATGTTCGTCCAAAAAATCATGGGAACATTTCAAGGTTCATAAATAACTGTAGGTCCTCATTATTTAGTGAAAATTGTTCCTTTGAGGAACACTCCAATGAAAGAGTTCTTTATGAAAAGGAAGACATCCAGATTTGTTGTTGTCCATGAAATACATAGTTTGTCTCCCGGGGAAGAGTTGTTAATTAACTATAATTTTCTTAGACCACCAACAACTCATAACAAATGCCTTGCATTGGGTCTACCTTTAGATGTCCCCATGGGGCTTAAGAAAAATATGATTGAGTAATTGTATTTTTGGATTTTCAATGAAACTAATGTAAATGTATTGCTTAATTCGACATTTGTTTTATAAAGTGGTTGGTTTCATGTTTATTATTGGGGAAATTTTTTTCATTCTTCTAATAAACATTTGGGATAATGTTTGAACATACTAAATGCATTTTGTTACTAATATATTGATGTAAAGTTTAATGTTTTTACAATATGGAACATACTAAATGCATTTTTTACGACGAGCAACCTATCTACCATATACTGTTGCACCCCACTACGATGTCAAATCAAGAGAATTCTACTAAATGAGCACATCTTGGAGAGGAAGCTGTTGACTCTTGGATCCATCGGGTCTGAAACGACAACCTCACAAGGATATGGATCCTCCTTCATTTTTATAGAGGTGGTACTCCTCTTTGTCTTATGATATTCTTAATAACTTTGGATCAAGAAATAATATAGGACCTTAAGATAGTCCAAAATTTTATGGTCAAAGAAAGATAGAAAATCTTAAAATTAAAAGATTTATAATGAGAATTCCTCAGAAATGGACTAGGAATGTCACATGTCACACATTATAGAAAGTAAGAAAAATTTCCTCACATCCATCATAGTGAAAATAAATATTTCCGATCACATGAAAAATAAAAGAAAATGGGCCACATGGATAAGATAACTTTCATAGAGTAAATGCTTGTATAACTAAAAAGAAGATTATGATAAACCAATTTCAAATACCTTATAATAAAAAATCAGAGTTACAAAATACAGTCAAAATTGATCCATAATTAGTTCTCTCAGATTTTTCAAAAATAATAAAGTTTGTTACAATGCTTTGAAATTAAAAGGCATTTGTCCAGAGGACTGGGATTGGGGCTCCCGTTGTTATTGGATATATCGATAGGTGTGGACACTAACTAATCTCCCTAGATCCACCTAGATCTAGAACAAAAAACACTAGAATATGATGCTTTCCTTAAGTCTTAGATATTGAATTTACTAACTAAAGAGAGACATGTGACATACCGTTTAAATGTTGCTTCCTCTTGCTGTCGCCATCCTAGCTCCATTCCAACACTCATATAATGATGAACCTGCAAAAGAATGCAACCAACCAAAGAGATAGTAATAACATAAACTCAATATAAGCCTATGCATGTGATCAAAGAATCATACAATAGAACACACCAAGTTTTATAGGAAATAATCATATTACTGTATCATATTAAATGTGAAAGAGAGATTACAACCATGGCCTTGATGTCGTAAGGTCCCTTCCAACTTTCCTTTGTTCCCCACACACTTCCACTCCAAGAATTCTGAGAGTGTAGATCTGATAATATTCACAATCTATCTTGACGAAGGCAAAACTCAAAGCCACTCTAACCAAGCTAATAATTCCAAGACAAATCCAAGTAACTTTCTCCATGAGATCTCCTCTCCTTTTATAAGTTGAATAGGATAAGGTGAGGAGGTTAGGATGATCCCACTAAATCATGACAGCGAGTAAGATCC
>SNQJ01S0141413.1:14204-24856 GCA_010110895.2 Picea sitchensis
TCACATGATGTAGACTTGCACCCTTGGTGGATAGTGTAGAAGACTTGAAGACATCACTATGTGGCCGCAGCTTCCCTAAGTTGTTGCTTCCCTTTCATTGGACCAACACATGTTCGACTTTAGTGATCATGGGAGATCAGATTGTACTCCATGGTATACATATATCTTCAGATTGATTTTGAGATTGGTTTCACTGGGCCTTGTTCATGACTATGACAACTTTTGGCATATAACCGCAATTGTATCTACCTATTCATGGCCACAAACAATTACCTGGTATATTTTCCGCATGGATCTACATTGTATTCTTAGCAGCCATGTATGCAAATTCAATACAGAATGTAATGAGCAATCGAGTTCGTCCATCTAGTTCTCTACCACTCGACTTCTGGTTTATTTATAATGTATTTCAGCCATCAAAAATACTCCTATGATCTCACACATTAGGGGGAATCTGTTATAGCAAGATTTTCCTCACCATTTCTATCTTGCATAGAGGGCCTTTTTCCATTTCCCTATGCTGACTTATCATCCCTTTTTGATAAATCTAGAGATAAAAATAAACATTTTTCCACATATACACGCCCTATCAGCTATACAACAAGCGTATACGCAGGCCGGTCCACTACAACCCGCATACATTGGGATTTATGCCATAAAATACAAAAATGGAGTTAAGTTTCCATGTCACGACAAGAGATATTTGATCCTTGGCCTTCCATATACTGGAAACATTTCGAATCAGGCCTTCAGTTGCATTTTGAAGGCTATAAGCACAATTTTGAGCTATGGAAAAGAGGAGAAAGCATTCAACTTTGAGAGAAAAGTTACTCTGGAGAAATTACTTCATATTGAGTCTGCATCCCTTTGTCCCTCAAGTTTGACCATAGTGTTCAGCCCCCAAGCTCTTCCCCTATTGTTGAGAGAATCTCATTGTCTCTCTCTTTTGAGCTTGCCTTTGGTAGAGGATTGAAGTGATGGAGACCCAACTAGAAGGAACTTGGTTTCTTGGTTTTGAACCGTGTCGACACGGAAGTCTGTAATGTTGACATTTCTTTTGATTAATTATTAATAGAAATACTCCTTTCTCGTCCTATTGGTATCGTGCAAATATGTGATTATTATCCGTGGGCATGTTTGTAATGTTTATTAATGGATTATGCTATCTGATGTGCTAACCCCTTTACGTTATCACTATATACTTGCTTTACTTGTTTGTTAATAATTTATTGCAGGTATAAAGATTTGGGTCGAAGTGATCAACGATGGAACATCATCAAACGTTGGATCGAGGTAGGCCTCTTTCTTATCTTTCAGATTAGTTTATATAACATACAATTGAATTGAGTTGATTTYTGTAGTCATACCTTCCTGTTGTGGTTTACCCTTGGCCATAGAGAGTTTTTCCCTCGTAACAAACCTCTTTGGGAAGATATAAGAAAATCATGGAGGGATAAGGAGAGGTCAAGTCCCTTTATGCAAATTTATTCTTCCAGGATCTAGCAAGCCTCCCTTCCCTTTAATTCTCCGAGCAACATCCCCTTTAGTCTGGAAACTCCTTTTCTAGAACTTCTTTCTCATTTTATGTGGATATAGGGTGTCTCTTTATCCCTATCTAAGTCATTGAAGGAATATTGCATTGGTTGAGTTGATGCTTGAGTATTCCTAGAGGAACCCAAACAATTGGCTTCAAGACGGTGCCTAAACGTTAGACAACGTTGTAACTTACCTTTTCCAGTTTTTGATAATAAAAGAGTTTTTTTTCCCTTAGATTTTGTATTCAATGTATGTTTAATTTTACGATTACTTTGAATATGACATATAATATGCACATGCTTTTGATTTCATAACTACTTTTGTTGCTGCCCTTGTTTTGTATCTATCTTATAGGCTAGTTCTAGTAGAATATCAAGAGCTCTTCAATGAATTGGAGCATGGATCAACATCGGATGGGAGAACAAGGTGCACTTGATTTTCTCATCTCTATCCCTACTATATCGTAATTTAAGTAGTTATTTTCTTTATTTTTTTTTGTGCTTGTCGTTGAGGGGAGATTGTTGCCTCTTCCACTTATTCTTGCTCTGTTGTAATATAGACCCAATATCACAAGGGAAAAATCCATTAATCACATGCTTGACTCATTCTAATACATACATTAGGTTGCAACTACAGTCTACATAGATTATTTTCTCGTACTCGGGCCTGTCCACAATCACAACTTGTTTCAAAGATTGATGATTTTCTCTTACTCAAAATGTCCACCCTGATCACCTACAATAGTTGACTCTAGTATGAGAAAAGTAAAAGTGGTGGGGGCCTATTGGCACCAAAATTTTTGGGTTCATTTTGCATGCATGCACAAACAAATTTGTGCATGCTCATTCCAAAAAATTTCTTGTGCCTAAGTTTATTCACGAAGAATGGAAAAGGGTGCGCCCTGGACCGAGTTTTGAAAGTGCACACCAGACCTCAAATATTATTGAACATGCATCGGTCCCGGTTTTGATGCACATCGAAAATCAAGAAAACACATGCTAGAATCAAGAAAAGAATCGCCAGGAAATCCTCTTGAATGATTACTTCCAGGAACACAAGGGATCATGGAGCTGCCAAAAGATGAGATGGCAATGTAGTTAAGATTTCCCCGATTCCTGAATGATACGTGGACTGTAGGTAGGTGCTCGAAGCATGCGAGGTAGTATTATCAATCGAGCTAGTGGAGAAAAGTAGAAAGAGATAGAGATTATGAGAATAGAAAGATATAAAAGGAAACAATAATATCATAAATGAGGTTAGCTAGATGTTTAGATTAGATCCTTTGAGTCCTTGGTATTGGGTTCAATCTCAGCCTAGTTTAACACTGTAATTATTTTGAATATATATTGTTGAGTCTGTCATATGTTTGAAGTCTTGAGAGAATCCACATTACACAGTGTGTTGTATTTATGAGGATTTATATAAACGAATATATGAATTTCTCTAGCTATCATATATAGTCTACTTAATGCATGCCTATGCTATAATGGAATGAATTTGGTAATAAATATAAGGAATTTTGGATCTCTTCTTGTTATAGCCTTAAAATTCCCTACTCATGCATACATGGCCTTGGCCCTCTTACTTGCATATTTTTCCAAAGAACTACTAAGAAGATCTTCTTAAAAAAACATTTTTTAGAAGATGTACGTGCCCTGAACCATTACACCATGTGTACATAGTCTTGTTGCACCACTACAACTAGCATACATATGCTTGTTGCACCATTACAACCCGCGTATGCTTGCAAAAGTTGCAAAAATTAAAAATTTGCAAGGAATTTGTTGAAATTCACGGCCTATTGGAAGTTTCCCAACTAATACACCTGTTATAGTTCGTCAACCAACCAAATAAACATCCTTTTGGTATATAAAAGGAGGTGTTGGGGTCTCATTTCACATACAAGCATAAGAACAGTGAAACTCTACCCAATTTCACTTCCCCTCCTTGCCCAAGATTTTGCTGCCTTTGTGAGATATTGCCTCAACATTCCCTCATCAACCTCTTCTTCCTCCATTCAACCCATTCCCTTCTAATGAGGTGTTCAGAAGGTTGAGAGAAGAAGTCCATTCAAGGTGCACTTGGAGCATGATAAAGAGGATCCCGGATTAGGTTCGCGGAATGGTGGTCGACACAGATTGTAAGTTGTAATCTTTGTATGATGAATAAAAGAATCACATTTTCCTATCCCAAATGATGATGTTTTGATTATTTTCATTGATTTATACTTAGCATTTAATATCTAACCCTAACTCATGAATATAATAGCATGCTTGTAGTTCTTATTTTCCTATCTTTGGATGCATGTCAACCTTGGGAGGAGATGTGCAGTCAATGGAACTACCAAGCTTGAGGAGATCATCACCAGACGTGGGATTAAAGGTATAGTTACCCGATCTCTTCTCTTGTTTTATTTCTTTAAATCAGTTTTCCTATGTTTGCGGTAGAGTAGAGAATTGACTGACTTTTAGACATTTATTCACTCTATCTACATCTTAAACGCTGGTGTAGTTAAAGGGGGGGGTTTCCCACTAGTAGAACTGGTGACCATACTGGGGAATGCCTCTAGGGTTTTTAGGGGATTTTGGGTTGTTTGATTGGTTTGTTTTTCCTTTCAATTTTCTTTCAAGTTTTCTGAGTCTGTCAAGGGATTCTGGCCACCTCCAGGGTGCATACCAGTTGTCCCTTCCCTGTAAGATTTCCTGGTCTTTTCTTTTTTTGAAGAGATATAGAGGTGTACGCACCCTGTTTTGGGTTAGCCTGCGTACATACACACTTTTCTCATTAAACAACTCGCGTACATACGCGGGTTGCTGATGCAACAACCCACGTCTTTGTTTCATGAAAGTTTTTTAAAAAGAGGGAGTTTGCCTCTTTTTTGATTGAAGTTCTCACTTCTCAAGGATTTCTTAGATCAGTCCAAAGTCTTTGTTTGTGGCTATAGCCTGGGTATAGGTTTCAATTTACTTGTTTTCTTGTTCTTCTTGTGTTTACCCTAAAAAGGTTTTAAGCAAGTTGTTGAGTTGTAGATCTCCCTTCTTGATTTCTTGATTGAATCCGTGCGATCCGCAGTGGGATGAAGGTATTTTCTAGTCTTGTTTAACTTTTCTTTTTATCCTTTTTACTTGCTTTGAAAAAATAAAAATATTTACTTCAATTTTTCTCTTTAAAGAAATTAAAAAAAAGAGATTTTCATTTCATTTTGGTAAAGTAGTTAGAGTTGTTATTTGCAAAAAGGAAAAAGAGTCTGTATTTCAAGTTCTTCTTGATTTCTTGAAACATGAGTATCTTGTAGTCAAGAGAAAGAAAGTTTTAGGTTTTCTTTACAAACATCTTGAAAAGTTAGTTAAGTAAAGTTGAGTTTACAAAGAGTTAGTTACAAAGCTTTGCTTTTGAATTTGAAGTAATTTTTCTTTCAAGTGCTTTAATTTTCTCCTCCTTTTCGTCTTTTTACAACACCATTAGTTTAACTAGCGAACTTTGTGAGTAAATCAAGCCTTTAAAAAGGACTCTTAATAAAAAATACACTAGAATTTTTTGTTTGTAGGGTCCACAAACTAATTTAGGTTTTTAGGGCCTTGAATTAGGTTTGGAGAGGAAACTCTTCAATGCTGTTAAATGAAACATTAGAGTCTAAGGTAGGGAGTGCTTAAGTCCAGTGTCGTAAAAGTTATCCGGGACCCTCCTCTAACATAGGGGATAAACATGAGGTCGCGTGAGGAAAGGCAGTGGAGATAACCCCTCCAATGTCGAACTAAACGTAGTGGGGAACGTATATTGAGGGTTTGTCTCGAGAATTATACTGACTGCATTTGCTATGGAGCTTCGTGGACCTCGAATCCGTTTGAGATACACTATTGTCTTCCGAACCATTTTATTTCGATACCGTTGATAGGCTTCAGACTTGTTATCCTGCTCATTACAATCCACCCGACTGTCAACTATACTTTCCTGGTGATTGACTATGAGTTGGCAACTTAGTTGCCCATATTCTAGGGACGTACACGGGTGATTGCGGGGGTATACCACGGTACCTGGGTTAGACGTTGGATTGCGCTTCGCAGAGTATACCCATAGGGTTCTTCCGTGTTCGAGTTTCACTTACACCGGTTAGTTTCTCTAGTGTCGATTGGCATAACTTTCCTTCCTACTATATATTTGACTCCCTGATTTGTCTTTAGGAAACTGTTTAGTGTGTGCTTGGTGTTTAAACACTAGTTAAGCCCTACTATGTCGGTTGATCATTTCACAAGGTGGAATATCAACAACTCTATTGGTCGCGAAGGATTCAGGGCATGTCAAGGGTTACATTGGAGCCACCTCTGCCACTGTTACAACGAAGACTTGACCAACAAGGGTTGTTTGAAGTGACCGGGCTGTAGGAAACTGTGTCGGAGCCCGGTCCACGAGGACACTATTTGACTATGGAGGAACCTACTATTTTTTACCTTGGGGCAGGTGCTCTCAGGCCAGCGAACCCTTTGATTACTGACTTTTTGGCACCGATCTTGATTCAAGTTGTCCATCCTGAGGTGACACCTTCTGAGAGCCAACTAGTCCTACAAGTGGCAATGGAAGCGAATATTGTTTCTTCGTCTAGAAGTCCTCATACTCTTGTTACGACTACTACTTCAAGAAAAATACGACTTCCTCTCCAACATTCGCCAGTTCAAACCACAGTGGTCTTGACCCCCTCAACTTCAAGCAGTGGTCCGATACCATTATCGGCTTTGACCATTGCTTCGTTTACTCAGAGTGCAATGGGCCCTCCCTTCTCATATGGGATGCCCAACTTTGATTCAAACTCGGTTCTTATCTACTCTACCTCATAGACCATGGGTCTGGGGGCAAGGAGCTTGAATGCTCCCATGCAAGGGTCAATCGGAGGTGCTTATGTCCCTTTCAATTCTATCCCTTATGGTGGGGGTCATGTACCTCTCCATCCCTTTCGCTCGGTGGTGCTTTTCAATAACCACTTATGCCAAAAGCTAATTATAGCTTGTTTTTTGGAGGTAGTTTAGGACCTTCATCTTATACAACATCAGTGGGATCTATGTCCTTCTATTTGTTCGATGCATTTGGGAAAAACACTTTTTCTTCGACTACTATCTCGACTGGGGGAAACCCTAGTTTTGGGCAACATAACCCGGTGGAAGGTACTATTCCTTCACAGAGAGCGACAACTAGAGTTTTCTCCACTCAGGGTCTTTGGAATCCTTGGCAGGGATCAGTTCCCTCACAAGGGATGTCAGTCAAGGTAAACCCCTTGCATGCTCAATGGAATCCTGGGCAAGGATCCGTACCTATGCCCGTCGGATCAGCTGGGGGCATCCCCTTCCAAAATCCTTGGAACACAATGCAGGGAGAAATCCCCACACAAGCTATGTCATCCAATTACGAGATTCAATTGATGATACCCAAACAAACACAGTTACCCTATGTTGGTTAGGGCCACTATTTCTACCAAAACCCTAACAAACAGTCCAACTTTTCCTGGCAACTTGGTGCCAGTCAAACTCCATGACCCTCTTTTCCTATAAATAATACACAACCTAAACTATCGTTTATGGTAACGCTACATCTACCAGAATTTTTGAGATTACTGAGCAACCCAATTTGTCATGATCTGCATTGGACGCCCATGCCGACCAAGTTTCGCTCAGATATTCTAAAATTTGAAGGCAAGCCGGGTGAAAATCTATGTGATCATGTGACAACTTTTTAGTTATGGTGCTCGTCAAACTCACTGAGGGATGACTCCGTCCAGATGCACCTTTTTCAATGCACTCTTATAGGGGGTGCTTCAAAATGGTATATTGAGCTCGATCGCTCGAGGTACTCTTACTTCAACGACTTGGTGATTGTATTCTTCAACCATTTCCAGTTACCTGTGAGATACGATGTCGGCACTGAATTGTTGGCCAAATTTGAGAAAACTAAAGACGAACATATCTCTGATCATATCCGAGAATGGTAGCGTCGAAAGAGCTTAATTAAGGTCCTCCCTCCTTATTTCTTACTTCACTGGCTCTTGAAGTCTTTTCTGCCCTGCATATCCAAGGACGTAGTGACTTCCAGAGTTTTTTCAGAAGAGGAGGCGATTATGAGAGCGCAACAACTTGAACTAGTCCACTCTCAGTCCAACATGCTCTATGATATTTTTTCATATGTGCCATAGTCTATTCTCAATAAGGCAAAGCAAAAGTCTGGACCCCATGCCGATGGTGTTATAACCCTAAATTTCTCTACACATGCATACCTGGCCTTTGGCCCTCTTACTTGCATTTTTTTCCAATCCACCACTGAGTTGCTCTTCTAAAAACCCCATTTTTTGAAGATGTACGTGCCTTGCACCAATACTTCCCACATACATACACTTGTTGCACCACTACAGCCTGTGTACGTATGCATGTTGCACCACTATAGCCCGCGTATACTTGAAAACGTTGTAAAAAATAAAAAGTTGCAAGGAATTCGATGAGATTATGGGCTATTGGGTAGTTTCTCAACTAATCCACCACCTATAGCCCGTCACCCAACCGAATAACAATCCTTTTTTCATATAAAAAGGAGGTGTTGGGGTCTCATTTTACATATGTACATAAGAACAATGAAACTCTGCCCATTTCACATCCCTTCCTTTCCCCGAGTAATTGCATCCCTTTTGTGAGAATTGACTCAACATTCCCCAATTAGCCCTTCTTCCTCCATCAAAACCCACTCACTTCCCAAGAAGTGATCAGAAGGTTGAGAGGAGAAACCATACAAAGGTGCATTTGGAGCTTGGTGAAGAGGAGCTTGGACTAGGTTCGTGGAGCAGTAGCCAGTTTTGGTTGTAAAGGTATAATCATTGAGTTATCAATAAAAGAATTACTTTTCCTATCCCAAATCATGGTGTATTGAATGATTGTAATGGTTTATGTTTTGACATTCTAACATCCAACCCTAATTTGTATATGAATAGAATGCTTGTAGCTTTTTGTTTGTATATCTTTGAATGCATGCCAACCTTGGGAGGAGGCGGACAGTTAGCGAATATTTCAAGCGTGAGGGGATCATCATTAGATGCGGAGTAGAGGTATAGTTACCCGATCCCTCTCATCTTTTCTTTTCTTGTATGAGTTTTGGTATGTTTGGGGTTGTTAGATAAGTAGTTGACTTTTAGAGAGTTAATTGATCCACCTACATTCTGAAACCTAGTGTAGTCATAGTGGGGGGGTTTCTCGCTAGCAAAACTCGTGACCATACTAAGGAAGCCTCAAGGGTTTTGGGGGATTTTGGGTTGTCTTATTGGTTTTTCTGCCTTTCAAGTTTCTGTTGAGTATTCCAAGTCTTTTAAGGGATTCTGGTCACTTTTTGGTGCCATACCAGTTCTCCCTGCCCTATAAGATTGTCTGTTTTCTTTCCTTTTTAAGGAAGCATAGAGGTGTACGCGCCATAATTTGGCTTAGCCCGCGTACATACATGCTCTAATCGATAAACAACCCGTGTACGTATGTAGGATGCTGAAGCAATAGTAGCATATCTGGTTCAAGAAATTTTTCAAAAGAAAATTGAGGCAGCCAACCTCTTTCCTGGTTGAGGTTTATACTTCTTAGGGTTTCTTGATATAGTTCAGAGTCTCTGTTTTTACAGTCATAGCTTGGGTTAGATTTCAGTTTACTTGTCTTCTTGGTTTTCTTGTGTTTCCTAGCATTTTTAGCTTATTTTTATCTTGGATTTTAAGAAAAATGAGTTGCCATGAATCATGTATTCATCAGTTTCTTTTAGCATCTTTTGTTACTTCTTCTTTGATTGGAAGAAATAAAAAAATAAAAAAATAGTTTTTCAAGTCTCTTTCTTTCTTTTCATTTTCTCTGCATTGTTATTTGAAAAATAAAAAGAAATTATCATAGTGTTGTGTTTTATTCTCATCTTGAAAGCATTTCAAAAGAAAAATAAGAAAGATAATCCTTCTTTGATAGTGTTCTTATAAGTTTCATTTTTTGCAAGAGTCTTAACAACATCAGTTGCACTACCACACCCTTTTTGAGTAAATCAAGCCATTAAAAAGAATGCATAATCTAAAATTAATTAGACTTTTTATGTTTGTATGGTCAACCAACTAGTTTAGGGTTAGGGCCTTGAATTAGGTTGGAAAGGAAACTCCTCAAGGCTGTTAAACAAACATTGGATTCAAAGTTAGGGAGTGTTAAATTCCAGTGTCGTAAAAGTTATCTTGGAGCCCCACTCTAACACAGGGGCTAAACACGAGGTCGCGTGAGGAAAGGCAGCGGAGAAAACCCCTCCAAAGTTGGACTAAACGTAGTGGGGAACGCATATTGATGATTTTTCATGGGAATACTACCGAATCCATTTTCCTACGGAGCTTCGTGGACCTGAAATCTGTTTGAGATCCTCTTTTGTCTTCCAGACCACTTGATTTCGATACCCTCGATAGGTTTAGGACTTGTTATCCTGCTCATTGCAGTCCACCCAACCGTCGACTATACCTACCTAGTGACTGTTTGCGAGCTGACAACTTAGTTGCCCATTTTTTAGGGACTTACACGGGTGACTACGGAGGTATACCACATTACCTAAGGCAGACATTGACTCATACTTTGCAGATTATACCCGGAGGGTGCTTCCGTGTTCGAGTTTCACTTGCACCGGTTAGTTTCTCTAGTGTTTACTGGCATAACTGTCCTTCCTACTAGAGTGTTTTCAGAAGAGGACTCGATTATGAGAGCACAATAGCTTGAACTGATCTACTCTCAGTCCAGCATGCTCTATGATATTTTTCCAGATGAGTCGTCGTCTATCCTCAATAAGGCCAAGCAAAATTCTGGACCGCATGTGTTATCGAACAAATCGGTAGGTGCAGACACTAACTGATCTCCCTAGATCCACCAAGAACTAGAACAAAACACACCAAAACATGATGCTTTCCTTAAGTTTTAGATATTGAATTTACTAACTAAAGAGGGATGGGTGACATACCATTTAAATGTCACTTCCTCTCGCCATCGCCATCCTAGCTCTGTTCCAATGCTCATACAATGATGATCCTGCAAAAGAACGCAACCAACCAAAGTGATAGTAATAGCATAAACTCAATATAAACCTATGTATGT
>SNQJ01S0141415.1:7007-20828 GCA_010110895.2 Picea sitchensis
GTTATGCATTCGTCGAAGGTGGATTAATGCTAGCATTAATTCGAATGTTTGGTTTAACATTTTATGCTAGGTAAATTTATGGCAATGTTCGATATGCTGGCATATCCAAAGTTTGGCCTTCCAGTACATTCTCTGGTGTTCGAACTATTGTTACAAAAAATATAATAATTTTTTTGGGATACGTCAGAGACCTGCCACATTGAATTTTTTTCTTAAATGTTTACAGAGCATTTCAAACAGACTTAAATTTTTACCTAACAGGCTTGGTAGTGTTGAATGGTTACTTAACAGGCTTGTTAGAAGACATTTTCTTCCGTTTTTAAAATTTATATGCTCCAGCGGCATTGCTGGTTCACTGGTCCATGCTTGTTTTTTGCATGGCACTGATTTTTTATTTGAATGTTGTTGTTGTTCTTGCTTGCTTGTTCGTGTTGTTGCAGTTTGGACGTTTGGGTTTCTGCAATCGCGATTGAAACAACATCGTTCCTGGGGGAGTGGTTGTTGCTTGCTTATTTCTTCGTTGTTTGTTGTTTGATGTTGCTTGATTCGACTTTGCAGGGTTCTGGTCCTGCACCTACACTTGGGCTTTTGGTGCTTCTTAGTTGGGTTCTTATTTGATGCTAGTTCTTGTTTGCCCAGGGTTTGCAATGTTGGGATGCCGCATCCGTGGTTGGATCTCTGGTTACATTTTTTTGCAATGGAGTTTGCATAGAATATTATTAAGATAAAATAACAGACTAAAAAATTGCAGGCGATATAAATTGCATGTCTTACGCGTTGAAGCATAGTTTGTTGGCCTCAAAGTATATTTCATAGTTGTCGATGGTTTTTCCATGGATTCTGTGTTATTATGGTTTCATAGTTATGAGAGTACCTTTTGTTGTGTGGGCAATATAGTTGTTCTCTCCCTTTTATTTTTCTCTTGTAAACTGTGTTTCTGACTCTATAGTTTCTCGCGTTTCTGTGGTCATTATGACCGACCATCGTTCAGTTACATATTTAGCCAGTTTATGAACGTGGCTTCGCAGATAGGTTCTATCGAACTATGACACGTCATGTTCGGTGTATACATTAGCTTTCCCAAATTAGTTTTCTTTAAAAGAAGGGCTCCTGGACATAAGAGAATGCAATTTATCAAATTATAGGTTTTCTAGATAGCATAAATTAATGATCGTGGGTTCTCGGGGTGGTGGGCTGAAAATTGGGCTTTTGTTGTTCTGTGCCCTGCAAATAGCACGAGGAGTTCCACGATCATTATGATGTGGCTTCGTGGATACATTGTATCGAACTATGATAGGTCGTGTTCGGTGTATACATTAGCATTCCCGAATTAGTTTTCTTTAAAATAAGGGCTCCTGGATAGAAGAGATTGAAATTTATCAAATTATAGGTTTCCTAGACAACATAAATTAAACATAGGAAATATGTCATTTTATAAAGTAGATATATAAATCATGCACAGAGCCCTCATCCCATACTTAGCCAGTTTTTGCATCGTGGGTTCTCGGGGTGGTCGGCTGAAAATTGAAAATCGGATAGTTCTGTGATATACGAATTGACAACCAGACTTACAGACTATTTGAATTTTAAGGGCCTCATGTCCAAAAAAATTAGCATTCTCAATATAGTTTACTTTACGTACGTTTTACATACGTTGGTGGACAAAAACACAAAAAAAAAATAGTAAGCATTTTTTGGATTGCGGGTTCTCGGGATGGCGGGCTCTAAATTGGGCTTCTGTTGTTCTGTATCCTACAAATAGCACAGAGAGTTCTGCGATATACAAATTGACAATCGGACTTGCGGACTATTTGAATTTCAAGGGCTCATGTCCAAAAAAATTAGCATTCTCGAATTACTTTTCTTTACGAACGTTTTACATATGCTCGTGGACAAAAACATAGAAAAATAATAGTAATGTCTGTTACATAGGGCTCCATCCCCGCTACCTTCCGCGCTTCCCAATACACATTAAATATGCTTTCAAATGTCAGAACCGACCAGATAGGTTCGAAAAGATGGGCTTTAATAATTGGAAGCTCGAGGACATATCCCATTAAAATGAATAGACAGACAAATATTATGGGATTTGGTAATTTCTTTTTGCCTGCATCTTGAATTTGCNTTTTTTTTTTTTTTTGTGTGTTGTTTTAGTTTTCTTAAAAGCTTCAGCATAGTTCACGAACGTGTCACCTATAGAGGCCTTGACGTCATGTCCCTCTTTAATATTGTGCATATATTAGATGTCAGATTTGAGAAAATGCCCGGATATGGGAATTTTAATACGTGTTGCTAGTCTCTATTCAGCGTACATATTCGAAAAGATTGGCATTAATAAGCAAAAATATCGAGAACATATGTCATTAAAACGAATCAACATAAAATCTACGGAAGATCATCCAGTGTTGCTTTTAAATACTTATTGCCATTGCTCCCTATCATCAAAGAGTTGCGCTTTAGGGTGCCTTCATTCTAATGTTCCTAGTCATGGACATGTAAGACAACTTAGAGATGCGATTGAGGGGCAGATGAAAGAAGAGAGATTGGTTTTATGTGACATGAGCTTTGAGTAAAAAAAAAACTTTTATACAAGAGAAACTCAAAGAGGAGGAAAAAAAAAGAACAGGTATGTTATGGTTGGTGTTCTCCCTGTGTTTGATGCTTTGCTTGGTTGAAAAGAATGTCTAGAGATTTGTTTGTTGAACTTCTTTGTTTTCTTGCTGGGAATTGTAATGGATTTTGAGGTCATGTGCAAAATAGTTCTTCGTTTAAGTATATAGCTTCTTCCAACAACACAGATTTGGAAAGTGTATCGAATTGTACAGATCCCACAAGAATTTGTCTTCCTCAGGGGCGGCACATTTATAGTGGCTTGCAAAATGGCCTGTCATGTTCGTAAATGACGCGAAATATTACTCCATTTGCGAATGTAACCAAACGCAGGTAACAGAAACTATATGGGTGGATAAAACAACATATTATCACTACAAAAGTTTCTATTTCAAAGTTTGATGAGCTACATGTGGGTCTGGTAACCGACTTGATAGAAAGTCATGTTCTTTGTCAAAGTTTGTTCGATTTCCTCTGGATGTAGCTACAGACTACACATATTTGGCGTCACCTCCGAACATTCCATACCTTTCTGTGGGCCGCCATACCTCCACCACTATGAGGAAAGATATATTCTGATGCCATCTGCAACATTTGATACACTTGCCAGACTCGTGCTGGTGCGTTCTGTAGCATTTGATGCACTTGCCACACCTCTGCTGCCCGAAGAAGTTATGTACCTCAAGAGATTTTCATTTTGCATCTGGGTTGGATGTTTCTTCCAATTTACTGTAATAAAACAAAGAAGTTCAACATACAAATCTTCAAGCAGGCTTTTCAACCAAACAGATGATCGAATACAGGGAGAATACCAGACACTACATACTTGAATTTTTTTCCCCTGCCATAGCTATTGTGACATAAAATGACTCCGTCCACTTTGAAATCGGCCTGAATCGCATTTCTAAGTTGTCTTGTATGTCAAGGGTTAGGAACATTGCAAGGAAAGCTCCTTAAACCCCAAATTTTTTACGACAAAGGGAAATTAATACTTGACAAAGAATGAAATGTTGAATAAGTAGCCATTGCAAGCAGGCCATATCTGAAAGAGACAAGGTATTCAAAAAACTGGGATAGATGTAGTTGGCAGCACCGATTAAGTACAAAACCCAAAATTGATATTCAACTCATTTTTTACGAATAAAGAGTTTGAATGTCAAGAAGCTTCATCAATGTACATATTTTTTATTGGTCGACGGCAGGCAAAATCGCAATCGTTGTCGCAAATACCCTCAACTGTATTTTGTAACCCGTCTTATTTGAATATAGAATAATTTTGATTTATTTTTTAATAGTATTTTCCAATTTCTGGTATTTGTTTTAATTGTATTTTGTACCTTCTTCCCCTGTGTCGTTAAACATGAACGACAAGCTTTTCTTTCTGCTGCCCACTATTTCAATCTAAATAAAGCTTGGTTTGTTCTTCTTTACATTTTACATTTAAGTATAATTTTTCATAAGCCATACTTATGTGGTGTCGACCCTATATTTAAAGAAAGAAATTGGAGGACCCGTCTTGCTTCCATTCTTCGTGTTCCGTAAATAAAATGAATTAATGAGTTACAACAAGGCGGCTCAAGTGTTGACACGATGTTCTTGTGCAGTATGTTGGATATATTGCAGCTTCTTCTATTTGATAATATCCATGCATATATACTAATATCAGTACTATTGGAATAAATACAAAAAACTTCCTCTTCAGCAAATCTTAGGCAATTATGTTTGGGTTTGCAGTATTAAACAACTATGTTCCCTGTTCTGTCATATACATCTTGCAGCCAAAGAACTTTCGTAGTCTGCAATTTATGCTTTAACTGCTCGTAACTGACCAGGCATTTGAAAAGCTTGGCATTAATAAAGGAACGATTGAAGCTGTATTAATTACTTAAGTCGCACCAAATTTTGATTGCATTTAATTTAATTTAGATATTGATGTTTACGGAGAGACAACGTTTGCTCATGTCATTGCAAGGAATACAAGATGAATAGATGATAAGGAGTTTATCTCGTTGAGACCACAATGAAAATTCATGTTTCTTGTTGCGCTATGTACATCTTGCAATCAAAATTTTTGTGGTTTCAACGAAATTTGCGAACCGAAGAGCATCCTACAAATTGGGAGATCATTTGTATTTGAAACAGAAACAATCCATTAATATATATTAGTATGGATACTATTTAGATAAATATGTAAATTTTCTCCATTGACAGATACTAGTATGAATACTATTAAAATAGATATCAAACCTTTCTCTTGGCCAATACTTAGCCAATTATCTGGCCACCAGGCCCCGGGTTCGCGGTACCCAGCACCTATGTCCCCTGTTATGTCATATACATCCTGCAGCCAAAGAACTTCAGTGATCTGCAGTTTATGCTTTTACTAGTGAGAACCTAGCAGGGGTTCGAAAACATTGCCATTAATAAACAGAAAAAAAAAAAGGTTTTTTCAACTGTCAGATACTGATCCCTTTTCCCCTTTTGCTTTTCCCGTCCATTATGGATTTCTGATTTTATACTTAGTCGTCTTTCTATGATGGGTGGTTGCACGGTTCGCGGGCTGACATATCTTCATCTCCATCTGTATCTTCACATGACGAATCCGAACGATCGTTGTACCTTTGCATACCTAGGCAATTTTATGGCCACGGTTGCCAGATCGGTGCATACGAACTGACATTTTCTTCTTCTTGCTCGTTATTTCTTTCTGGATATATACTTAGTGCCCTTTCTATGGTATCCGGTTCCAGAGTTGGCGGGCTGACATGTCTTCATCTCCATCTATATCCTCACACGACGGATCCGACTGACCGCTGTTCCTTTCCATACTTAGCCAATTTTATGGCCGGCACTGCGGGGTCGGCGCTTGCGAACCCAACTGCTTATCGTTCCGGTATATACATCTTGCACTCAAAACATCTGTGATCTACAATTCCACCACGGGTTCCTCGTATACATTAACCTCGTTCAAAGTATCTGTTGCTTCTTTCCATCCCCAACAACTTCGCGTCCTTCCTGATATACATCAATAGTGCTCTTACTAGTGACAAGTGGACACAGTGGTACGAAAGATACTTTTGTGATCTGCAATTTATGCCTCAACTGGTGAGAACTTGGTAGGGGTTTGAAAGCATTTGCATTAATAATCAAACACTAGATGTTCTTATGCGAGTTGGCGCAATTGAACTTTGTTGCTTCTTGTTCCGTCATATACATCTACCACTCAAAATTTATGTGATCTACAACTCCACTGCGAACTCCTCCATCCTTTTTCCCGTATTTTCTTCCCATGTATTATGGGACTATAAAATATGGACATGATATTTTATAGAGCATGTACGGATTCTGCATTCCATACCTAGCGATATTTTGGATCACGGGTTCTCGGGCGGGCGGGCTCAAAATTGGGCCTCCATTGTTCCGTGCCCTACAAATAGCACCCATAATTCCGCGATATACAAATTGACAAGTGGACCTGCGGACTGGCTAACTCAACCTTGCACTTCTATTGTTCTGTGTCCTCCAAACAACGCTCCTAGTTCCGCGATATACAAATTGACACACGGAATGCAGGGTTGGCAGGGTGGAGATTGTCATTGTTTACGAATGTTAATCCCTATGAAGTATCTAACAGTATCTAAAAAATTATTTTCAATGCTAAATTAGCTCTTAGTAGTGACCATTGGACACAGAGGTACGAAACAGTTGGGATTGCACCCTCCACAATATACAAATTGATTACAGGATTCAGATATCGTCCGCTCTTCCATGTTACAGATTATGCATTCAAATGTTTGGAGCGATACAATTTGAACGTCGAGGCCTCGCGTCTTCTGCAGGCACCTTCTCAGCCTGTTTTGGATCCTCCTGTTGTCAAGTTCACGAAATGTGCAACTCCAACGTTGACGGGTTGACATATCTTTATCTCCATCTATATAATCACACGAAGAATTCGACTGACCACTGTTTCTTTCCATACTTGGCCAATTTTATGTCCACGGTTGTCAGGTTGGCGCCAATTTCATCTCCATCTATATCCTCGCATGGCGAATTGGACCGCCCACTGTTCCTTTTCCTACTTAGTGAATTTTATGCCCGCGGTTGCCTAGTTGGCGCAATTGAACGTTGTTCCTTTTTGTTCTGTTATATACATCTTCCACTCAAAAATTTTGTGATCTACAATTCCACTGCGAACTACTCCATCCTTTTTCCCTTTTTTTCTTCTCGTGTATTATGGGACTATAAAGTATGGACATGATATCTTATAGAGCATGTATGGATTCCACATTCCATACCTAGCAACATTTTGGATCTCGGGTTCTCGGGCGAGCGGGCTTAAAATTGGGCCTCCATTGTTGCGTGTCTTACAAATAGCACCCATAATTCTGCGATATACAAATTTACAAGTGGACCTGCGGACTAGTTGACTCAAAATTGCACTTCTATTGTTCTGTGTCCTCCGAACAACGCTTCCAGTTCCGTGATATACAAATTAACACATAGAATGCAGGGCTAGCAGGGTGGAGATTGCCATTGTTTACGGATGCTAATCCCTATGAAGTATCTAACAATATCTAAAATATTATTTTCAATACTAAATTAGCTCTTAGTAGTGACAACTGGACATAGAGGTACGAAACAACTGGCATCGCACCCTCCGCAATATACAAATTGACTATTGGATTCCGACATCGTCCGCTCTTCTGTGTTACAGATTATGCATTCAAATGTTCGGAACGATACAAGTTGAATGTCGGGGACTTGCGTCTTCTGCAGACACGTTGTCAGCCTGTTTTGGATCCTCTTGTTGCCAGGTTCATGGAATCTGCAACTCTTGGATACTGTTTCGGGTTGGCATCAAGCTTCGTTGTACCATGGTTCACAAATGTTTCAAAGTACCTGTCGCTGCCTCAATTGGCATCCGACCCTCCGCAATATACAAATTGACTACCAGGTTCACATCTTGTACTCAAAATTTTCGTGATCTACAATTCCACCGCAGACTCCTTTGACATTTTCCCCTTTTCTTCTTCCCCTGTATTATGGCTCTCTGGTTATATACTTAGTCACATTTATATGATCGTGGGTTGCAACATTGGCGGGCTGACATCTTTATCTCCATCTATATAATCACACGAGGAATCCGACCGACCGCTATTGCTTTCCATACTTAGCCAATTTTATGGTCGCGATTGCCGGGTTGGCAGTCACAAACTCTGCTTCTTCTTGTTCTGTGATGTACATCTCACACTCAAAACTTTCGTGATCTACAATTCTACGGTGGACTCCTCGAACTTGCAAGCTTCACTGTACCACGGTTCACAAATGTGCTTCCTAATATACATTGGTTATGCTCTTACAAGTGACAACTACACACAGTAATATGAAACAGTTTGCATCCAGCCCTTCGCAATATAGAAATTGACTATCAGGTTCCAACATCGTCCCCTCTTCCGTGTTGTAAATTATGCATTCAAATGTTTCGAACGATACAATTTGACCCTCGGGCCCTCACGTGTTTTGGGCAGACCTTGTGACCCTATTTTGGATCCTCCTGTTCACGGGTTCACGAAATCTCCAATTCTTAGTCAATGTTTCAAGTTGGCACATTCGAACTCTGCTGCTTCTTATTCTATGATATACATATTGCACTCAAAATTTTCGTGATTTACAATTCCATCGCGGACTCGTTGGTCCTTTTTCCCTTTTCTTCTTCCCTTGTATTATCCCTTTGTGGTTATATACTTAGTCGCCTTTCTATGATCGTGGGTTCCAGCATTGGCGGGTTGACATATATTTATCTCCATCTATATAATCACACGATGAATCCGACTAACTGTTGTTGCTTTCCATACTTGGCCAATTTTATGGCCATGATTGGCGGGTTCGCGGTTTCGAACTGTGCTTCTCGTTGCGTTGTGTACATCTTGCACTCAAAACTTCTGTGATCTAAAATTGCAACACGGGCTCGTCGAACTCACAAGCTTCACTCTACCATGACTCACAGATGTTTCAAAGTATCTCTCGTTTCCTTCCATCCTCACTAACTTCTTGTCCTTCCTGATATACATTAGTTATGCTCTTACTAGTCAAATACAAATTGCCCTCTGGGCTGTCCTACCAGACCCTCTTCGTTGTTATGCATATTGCACTCAAAAAGTTCTGAGACATACAATTTGACCCTCGTGCCCTCACCTTCAACGGTTGTACCTTGCAACCCTATTTTGTAGTTGTTTTTTTCCCGTGCCTGCGACCTCCGTACTTTCTTACTATGCAATTAGAAACCTTTCATGCTAACAACTGACCATGCAGTAACCGTCAACATTGTCATTAATGGGCGAAACGCTCAAGGAGATCTCCCATTACTACACATTAAACCAAGATGTGCGGAGAGTTATTTTGTCCCTTCCGATTGTTCATCTCGAACACGCATCGTCATGTTGGGCCTCTCAAGAAATATACAATTCTTAATCGCTCATTGTAATATACGCCATGTTCGCATTTCTATGTATGCAATTACTAGTGTTTAATGTTAACAACGCATCATGCAACAGCCGTCCAAATTGTCATTAATCAACGAAAGTCTCGAGGACATCTCCCATTCACACGCTTTGGACCAAAATTTGCACAGGGTTATATTATCCCTTCCAACTTTTCATTTCATTCATTGTCTGGAGCAAACAAACGCTCTTGTAGACTTATGGCAGCAGGTTGACAACAATTTTTTGGAGATACAGTAAATATGTTCACATACGAGGACCAGAACTTCTAGTGGTCAAGGGCATACTTTTAATATTCATCCCATTCCGCCCAAAACAAAGTGATTTGGACCTCTGGAATCGCTCATGCAGGCTACGTCCCTAAGGTTTTTGACTGTAAGAAGGTGGTCTCTTGGTGCGCCAAAAAATATATTCCAGGCCAAAGAATTATTCCATTGCGCGACCATTCTCCTGTTTCTTTGTCACCTCAGGTCTTCTGCGAGATGTTAAAACTTTCGGAGTCAACATTGATGTTCAGAGGACAAGATTGAAAGAAGTTTCTAGAAAAAAATGATAACAGGTTGGACATCTTAGCCGACTTCCTCAAAGACCCGACAACAGTTACCGAAGATATCACAAGGTTGCAGGTAATTTCCTTTATAAATCCATTCCGGGAAATTGCTTGGTTGTTTACAAGAATAACGAGACATGCATCCACGACAAGCATTTCCCATATAATTATTTATATTTTGTATTTCATAGTCAACGAACAATACATTTTCGATTGGGGGAAGCTAATTTCCATTGATTTTTGTTCCCAGTTGTCACGATTCAAAGAATCGAATAAATTTTATATGTCATCCTACTTGATTTTTGCAATTGTGCATTGTTACCCGTTTCCAAAACTTTCTCTTTCCAATAAAATAAATTGTGGATTCGACACAGTAACATTCTGGTATGAGGCCCTGTGGAGGCACAAGGCCTCCCATTGTTTTTATGAAGTTTTTCATGGCTTTGTCTCAGTTTTCAAAGATTTATTGTTAGGCAAGGATGCTTTGCAGATGTCTGGCCAGACAACCAATTTTTTGAACAGGAAGGACACACTTGAGCAAGAGGAAAATCATAGTGTCCTCATGGTATTTGGCTCTAAGGAAAATCCTGCCTTCCTTCCATGCCACATCACAGACAAGATGTTTGTTGATGAAATAACAAGGCAATATAACCATTTTTGCATTTTTTCCATGACAAGAAAAAAAACCAGTTCATTCCTCTGCCTTGGAAAGTTGAAGAGTTCGTGTGCATAAACATCAACAAGATTGACGAGTTTGCCACCCATTTCAAGAAATTGAACCTAACGTACGCTGAAAGGCTAAAAGGGTTCGACCCTAATGGAATTTTTCGAGAACATTTACTGGCTATTGGCTTTAACACCTCTTTTATCCATAAACACCTGACCCAAGACAAGGATAGTGTCGACAACAATCCTGCTTCTGCTAATTGCAACATAGAGACATTGTAAAGTGCGACTGAATTGTACAGGCAACATGGAAAAGTATCCTGTGAGAAGAGTACCCAGTCCCCCGCCAGCACTCCCAAGAGCACGACATCACAGAGCATCGCTTTGACGGTACACCCTAGTAAGAAAGCAACCCAGAAATCTCCGAACGGAGGAGGAGATAAGAACCCTCCTTGCATAAATATTGATACTTCTCACAAAATTCCACTGACGAAGAAGAGAAAAAATAATGCAGGGCAGGCGGAGGAACCTGAAATTGAAAGTGGAAAACTGCAACTTGAAATTGAAACTGAGCACATGCAGAAAATTTGGTCGTCCGTGGTGGAAATATCTGAGACCATCTTTTTTGACGTAGATGAATCCTTCGTAATCTAGAGCGCTATTTTTGACAGCCAATCTAAAAGTATGGTCATTGAAAACAAAGATGTAACAAACAAGAAAGACAAATCTCGCATAGAGATTAACTTTAGGGAAATGCAGTCGTCCCAAATCTCCTCATTTCACTAGGTAACTGGTGAAATTCTTCTTGATTCCATTGGAGGAATTGAGACGGAAAATGCCAATCTGAAAGACCGCCTCAACGAATTTGAGCATGCTTTCATTGCAACCCCAGAATTTGCCAGTCCTTTGGAAAAAATCATGCCTGCTACCACTGCAACCAAGATGAAAGTATCCTCTACCCTCCTTGCATGCTCTAGAGCCCTTATAGAGAATAACATCAACAAAAGAATGCATCTAGTTACTGAAGCCTGGGAAACATCGCAAAATTTAGTTTCCTTCAGAAAGAAGGCCAATGATTTCTTGCAACATTTGGAGGCGAATTTAAAAAATGAACAACATTTCTGTGATCAGGTGCTGGCCCATTTTTCCAACTATGCCGTCAACATATTGGAACTGAAAAGAAGACAAGAGAAACCCCCCTCCCCAAAGCGGACCAAAAAAGTAGAAGCATGCTGGCAAAAGAAAGTTAACAACCTGGAGCTCATTGTCAAATCATGTAAACAAGTCATATCAGAAAAGGAAGATTTATTCACAAGCCTGCTCCAGATGGACTTACTCGGAACTACCAATGAGGTTCAAGATCCAAACTTAATTCTCAAATTCTTGTCAATCACCAAAGAAGCCTTCTAGGAACAAGTTGATATTTTAAAGGGGTTGTATTTCGAAAAGTTTTACGACATACTTGAACATCGTCTAGATGAGCACGAGCACTGGGTACTGGACTATGCGGCACACAATGAAGAAATTGAACAGAGTCTGCATAGTATTTCAATGGATCTACGGAAATTAGAAAATGACCTTTACGACATAGAAATCCGGGATGAAATCAACACGACCCCATGAAAAGCTACATCGAAGAATGATTCTGTTAGCGATAATTCTCGTCATGGGTTCGAGACCATTCGGGTCTGCAAGTTTCACAAAATGCTCAAGCGTAGCACGGGAGAATCCCTGTTTTTTCCAAGTAGCAGGTCAAGCGAGCGGGCAAAGTGTAGTCGGCAACATCCAAGGTCTATTTTGCGAAGCAAATCAACGATCGGTGGGTAATTGCACTTAGCCGAGTCACGCCAAGTATAGCGCAGAAGTTTTTAAAGAGGAGAATGGTCAGAAGTCTCCGTGGAGAACTCGCGAAGTAGCGAGGGCCGTTGATCACGATCAGTTGATGTGTGGGTTCATTTCTTGAACTCAGGGTTCATGAGTTCGGAGGGCAGATCATATCCTTTGGTTGCGCGAGATCGCGAGTCGCGAGAATTGAGGAAAGGAAAAGAGCCATCGCCTCTCGAAATTTCGCTAAGGGAGAGTGCCAAGGTTCGACACTCCAATTCGCGAGGCGAGTTGCGAGAGGCGCCATCACTTAAGCCTTGGCCGACGGTTACGTGTGGAAGGCAATGGCGCCAGAAATGTTGGCGACGGAAGTCACTCCTAGATTGCTGGCAGGAGCAGAGCCCGACGCCCATCAGTTTTATGTCGCGGTTTGTTTATAGATGGGGTGACCGAATGGAAGCCAACTCAAAACAATATCATTCCAACTCCAAACTAGGCCAGGCATGCATAGGTGAGTGAGGTCTTTATAAACTTCAAACAATGAGTTGTACTAAAGGGTGAACATGCGGAAGACTTATATGGGAAGAGTGCGAAGGTCTGTTATAAACGACAGTTTCCTAACAAACTGTAGAAGAAGGCATCCAAACGCAAGGTCTTCTTGCACTTAAATACAGAAAACCAGAGAATACAATAATGCAACGATAAATCATTTATCATAACAGAACTGCAATAATTCGCGCGACTCAGTCAACCACGAACTCTCTTAGCATGATACGAGAATGGAGTGAGGAAAACTGTCTGTCATAAAATAAGATATCTCATATACAAATGCATATCCAACAAACTAGAATGTCTGTTAAACTTTATAGTAGGGAGCTCTGCTCTACCATCGATGCTTACAAAATACAACAACTGAGTCTATATACTCAGGAAAATTCACCTCATAGAGGCGTGCCGAGGGCATCCAGGACTCGGGCCCACAGTCTTGCCAAGATGATCAGAACCATCCATCAAAGAGAGACACGTGGTGCCAAATTAGCCCTTCTCGGCATATCACTCATCGCAACTTCAATCAGCAAGGATTAACTCTTTCCATTCGCGAATGCCGAAAGCGCTTTGGGAATAAGCACGGGGTCACAGCCCATAGTCACTTGAGGAAGAAAGGAACTGTGCTAAAGGGGTCTAGAGGCGCCGAAAGGATCGTTTTAATCTCCAGGTACCATCCGATACGATCCTGCTCTCAACCTTCGCTTGGAGTAAATAAAGGCGAGAAGGGGTGGGTGAAACCTCTCCTCATGCATTAAGTATAAGGTATGGAAGGTCTGACAAGCGGTCCACTCGAGAGGGTCCTGTGTACCCAATTCTTCAAAGACGCCATGCCAAAGTCTTCAACTCGACAGAGAAGTCTGCGCACGTTAGCCCAACACTTAATGGCTCAGCTAACGTCCTTACAGGAACCATGCGCAGTTAAGGTGGCGCTTGAAGAAGGATTTCAGTACGAGTTTGACTGAAAAGACACCGAGCCTTGGATGACTGGGTGCGCCTCTGTGAGGTGAATTTTCCTGAGTATATAGACTCAATTGTTGTATTTTGTAAGCATCGATGGTAGAGCAGAGCTCCCTACTGTAAAGTTTAACAGACATTATAGTTTGTTGGATATGCATTTGTATA
>SNQJ01S0141415.1:20878-31863 GCA_010110895.2 Picea sitchensis
GATATACATCAATAGTGCTCTTACTAGTGACAAGTGGACACAGTGGTACGAAAGATACTTATGTGATCTGCAATTTATGCCTTAACTGGTGAGAACTCAGTAGGGGTTTGAAAGCATTTGCATTAATAATCAAACACTAGATGTTCTTATGCGAGTTGGCGCAATTGAACTTTGCTACTTCTTATTCCGTCATATACATCTACCACTCAAAAATTCTGTGATCTACAATTCCACTGCGAACTCCTCCATCCTTTTTCCCTAATTTTATTCCCATGTATTATGGGACTATAAAATATGGACATGATATTTTATAGAGCATGTACGGATTCCGCATTCCATACCTAGCGACATTTTGGATCACGAGTTCTCGGGCGAGTGGGCTCAAAATTGGGCCTCCATTGTTTTGTGCCCTACAAATAGCACCCAGAATTCCGCGATATACAAATTGGCAAGCGAACCTACGGACTGGCTGACTCAACCTTGCACTTCTATTGTTCCGTGTCCTCCAAATAGCGCTCCTAATTCCGCGATATACAAATTGACACACAGAATGCAGGGATGGCAGGGTGGAGATTGTCATTGTTTACAGATGTTAATCCTTATGAAGTATCTAACAGTATCTAAAAAATTATTTTCAATACTAAATTAGCTCTTAGTAGTGACCACTGGACACAAAGGTATGAAACAGTTGGGATTGCACCCTCCGCAATATACAAATTGACTACAGGATTCAGATATCGTCCGCTCTTCCATGTTACAGATTATGCATTCAAATGTTTGGAGCGATACAATTTGAACGTCGAGGCCTCGCGTCTTCTGCAGACACCTTCTCAGCCTGTTTTGGATCCTCCTGTTGTCGGGTTCACGAAATGTGCAACTCCAACGTTGACGGGTTGACATATCTTTATCTCCATCTATATAATCACACGAAGAATCCGATTGACCACTGTTTCTTTCCATACTTGGCCAATTTTATGTCCATGGTTGTCGGGTTGGCGCTAATTTCATCTCCATCTATATCCTCGCATGGCGAATTGGACCGCCCACTGTTCCTTTTCATACTTAGTGAATTTTATGCTCGCGGTTGCCTAGTTGGCGCAATTGAACTCTGTTCCTTTTTGTTCTGTTATATACATCTTCCACTCAAAATTTTTGTGATCTACAATTCCACTGCGAACTACTCCATCCTTTTTCCCTTTTTTTCTTCCCATGTATTATGGGACTATAAAGTATGGACATGATATCTTATAGAGCATGTATGGATTCCACATTCCATACCTAGCAACATTTTGGATCTCGGGTTCTCGGGCGAGTGGGCTCAAAATTAGGCCTCCATTATTGCGTGTCTTACAAATAGCACCCAAAATTCCGCGATATACAAATTTACAAGTGGACCTGCGGACTGGTTGACTCAAAATTGCACTTCTATTGTTCTGTGTCCTCCAAACAACGCTTCCAGTTCCGCGATATAAAAATTAACACACAGAATGCAGGGCTGGCAGGGTGGAGATTTCCATTGTTTACGGATGCTAATCCCTATGAAGTATCTAACAATATCTAAAATATTATTTTCAATAGTAAATTAGCTCTTAGTAGTGACAACTGGACACAGAGGTACGAAACAACTGGCATCGCACCCTCCGCAATATACAAATTGAGTATTGGATTCCGACATCGTCCGCTCTTCTGTGTTACAGATTATGCATTCAAATGTTCGGAACGATACAAGTTGAACGTCGGGGACTTGCGTCTTCTACAGACACGTTGTCAACTTGTTTTGGATCCTCCTGTTGCCAGGTTCATGGTATCTGTAACTCTTGGATATTGTTTCGGGTTGGCATCAAGCTTCATTGTACCATGGTTCACAAATGTTTCAAAGTATCTGTCGCTGCCTCAATTGGCATCCGGCCCTCCGCAATATACAAATTGACTACTGGGTTCACATCTTGTACTCAAAATTTTCGTGATCTACAATTCCACCGCAGACTCCTTTGTCATTTCCCCTTTTCTTCTTCCCCTGTATTATGGCTCTTTGGTTATATACTTAGTCGCATTTCTATGATCGTGGGTTGCAACATTGGCGGGCTGACATCTTTATCTCCATCTATATAATCACACGAGGAATCCGACCGACCGCTATTGCTTTCCATACTTAGCCAATTTTATGGTCGCGATTGCCGGGTTGGCAGTCACAAACTCTGCTTCTTCTTGTTCCGTGATGTACATCTCACACTCAAAACTTTCATGATCTACAATTCTACGACAGACTCCTCGAACTTGCAAGCTTCACTATACCACGGTTCACAAATGTGCTTCCTAATATACATTGGTTATGCTCTTACAAGTGACAACTAGACACAATAATACGAAACAGTTTGCATCCAACCCTTCGCAATATACAAATTAACTATCAAGTTCCAACATCGTCCCCTCTTCTGTGTTGTAAATTATGCATTCAAATGTTTCGAACGATACAATTTGACCCTCGGGCCCTCACGTGTTTTGGGCAAACCTTGTGACCCTATTTTGGATCCTCCTGTTCACGGGTTCACGAAATCTCCAATTCTTAGTCGGTGTTTCAAGTTGGCACATTCGAACTTTGCTACTTCTTATTCTATGATATACATATTGCACTCAAAATTTTCGTGATTTACAATTCCACCGTGGACTCGTTGGTCCTTTTTCCCTTGTATTATCCCTTTGTGGTTATATACTTAGTCGCCTTTCTATGATCGTGGGTTCCAGCGTCGGCGGGTTGACATATCTTTATCTCCATCTATATAATCACATGATGAATCCGACTAACTGTTGTTGCTTTCCATACTTGGCCAATTTTATGGCCACGATTGGCGGGTTCGCGGTTTCGAACTCCGCTTCTCATTGCGTTGTGTACATCTTGCACTCAAAACTTCTGTGATCTACAATTCCAGTGCAGGCTCGTCAAACTCACAAGCTTCACTCTACCATGACTCACAAATGTTTCAAAGTATCTCTTGTTTCCTTCCATCCTCACTAACTTCTTGTCCTTCCTGATATACATTAGTTATGCTCTTACTAGTCATATACAAATTGCCCTCTGGGCTGTCCTACCAGACCCTCTTCGTTGTTACGCGTATTGCAGTCAAAAAGTTTCGAGACATACAATTTGACCCTCGTGCCCTCACCTTCAACGGTTGTACCTTGCAACCCTATTTTGTAGCTGTTTTTTTCTCGTGCCTGCAACCTCCGTACTTTCTTACTATGCAATTAGAAACTTTTCATGCTAACAACTGACCATGCAGTAACCGTCGACATTGTCATTAATGGGCGAAACGCTCAAGGAGATCTCCCATTACTACACATTAAACCAAGATGTGCGGAGAGTTATTTTGTCCCTTCCGATTGGTCATCTCAAACACGCGTCATTATGTTGGGCCTCTCAAGAAATATACAATGCTTAATCGCTCATTGTAATATACGCCATGTTCGCATTTCTATGTATGCAATTACTAGTGTTTAATGTTAACAACGCATCATGCAACAACCATCCAAATTGTCATTAATCAACGAAAGTCTCAAGGACATCTCCCATTCACATGCTTTGGACCAAAATTTGCGCAGGGTTATATTATCCCTTCCAACTTTTCATTTCATTCATTGTCTGGAGCAAACAAACGCTCTTGTAGACTTATGGCAGTAGGTTGACAACAGTTTTGTGGAGATACAGTAAATATGTTCACACACGAGGACCAAAACTTCTAGTGGTCAAGGGCATACTTTTACTATTCATCCCATTCCGCCCAGAACAAAGTGATTTGGACCTCTGGAATCGCTCGTGCAGGCTATGTCCCTAAGGTTTTTGACTGTAAGGAGGTGGTCTCTTGGTGCGCCGAAAAATATATTCCAGGCCAAAGAATTATTCCATTGCGCGACCATTCTCCTGTTTCTTTGTCACCTCAGGTCTTCCGCGAGATGTTAAAATTTTTGGAGCCAACATTAATGTTCAGAGGACAAGATTGAAAGAAGTTTCTAGAAAAACATGATAACAGGTTGGACATCTTAGCCGACTTCCTCGAAGACCCGACAACAGTTCCCGAAGATATCACAAGGTTGCAGGTAATTTCCTTTAGAAATCCATTCCGGGAAATTGCTTGGTTGTTTACAAGAATAACGAGACATGCATCCACGACAAGCATTTCCCATATAATTATTTATATTTTGTATTTCATAGTCAACGAACAATACATTTTCGATTGGGGGAAGCTAATTTCCATTGATTTTTGTTCCCAGTTGTCACGATTCAAAGAATCGAATAAATTTTATATGTCATCCTACTTGATTTTTGCAATTGTGCATTGTTACCCGTTTCCAAAACTTTCTCTTTCCAATAAAATAAATTGTGGATTCGACACAGTAACATTCTGGTATGAGGCCCTGTGGAGGCACAAGGCCTCCCATTGTTTTTATGAAGTTTTTCATGGCTTTGTCTCAGTTTTCAAAGATTTATTGTTAGGCAAGGATGCTTTGCAGATGTCTGGCCAGACAACCAATTTTTTGAACAGGAAGGACACACTTGAGCAAGAGGAAAATCATAGTGTCCTCATGGTATTTGGCTCTAAGGAAAATCCTGCCTTCCTTCCATGCCACATCACAGACAAGATGTTTGTTGATGAAATAACAAGGCAATATAACCATTTTTGCATTTTTTCCATGACAAGAAAAAAAACCAGTTCATTCCTCTGCCTTGGAAAGTTGAAGAGTTCGTGTGCATAAACATCAACAAGATTGACGAGTTTGCCACCCATTTCAAGAAATTGAACCTAACGTACGCTGAAAGGCTAAAAGGGTTCGACCCTAATGGAATTTTTCGAGAACATTTACTGGCTATTGGCTTTAACACCTCTTTTATCCATAAACACCTGACCCAAGACAAGGATAGTGTCGACAACAATCCTGCTTCTGCTAATTGCAACATAGAGACATTGTAAAGTGCGACTGAATTGTACAGGCAACATGGAAAAGTATCCTGTGAGAAGAGTACCCAGTCCCCCGCCAGCACTCCCAAGAGCACGACATCACAGAGCATCGCTTTGACGGTACACCCTAGTAAGAAAGCAACCCAGAAATCTCCGAACGGAGGAGGAGATAAGAACCCTCCTTGCATAAATATTGATACTTCTCACAAAATTCCACTGACGAAGAAGAGAAAAAATAATGCAGGGCAGGCGGAGGAACCTGAAATTGAAAGTGGAAAACTGCAACTTGAAATTGAAACTGAGCACATGCAGAAAATTTGGTCGTCCGTGGTGGAAATATCTGAGACCATCTTTTTTGACGTAGATGAATCCTTCGTAATCTAGAGCGCTATTTTTGACAGCCAATCTAAAAGTATGGTCATTGAAAACAAAGATGTAACAAACAAGAAAGACAAATCTCGCATAGAGATTAACTTTAGGGAAATGCAGTCGTCCCAAATCTCCTCATTTCACTAGGTAACTGGTGAAATTCTTCTTGATTCCATTGGAGGAATTGAGACGGAAAATGCCAATCTGAAAGACCGCCTCAACGAATTTGAGCATGCTTTCATTGCAACCCCAGAATTTGCCAGTCCTTTGGAAAAAATCATGCCTGCTACCACTGCAACCAAGATGAAAGTATCCTCTACCCTCCTTGCATGCTCTAGAGCCCTTATAGAGAATAACATCAACAAAAGAATGCATCTAGTTACTGAAGCCTGGGAAACATCGCAAAATTTAGTTTCCTTCAGAAAGAAGGCCAATGATTTCTTGCAACATTTGGAGGCGAATTTAAAAAATGAACAACATTTCTGTGATCAGGTGCTGGCCCATTTTTCCAACTATGCCGTCAACATATTGGAACTGAAAAGAAGACAAGAGAAACCCCCCTCCCCAAAGCGGACCAAAAAAGTAGAAGCATGCTGGCAAAAGAAAGTTAACAACCTGGAGCTCATTGTCAAATCATGTAAACAAGTCATATCAGAAAAGGAAGATTTATTCACAAGCCTGCTCCAGATGGACTTACTCGGAACTACCAATGAGGTTCAAGATCCAAACTTAATTCTCAAATTCTTGTCAATCACCAAAGAAGCCTTCTAGGAACAAGTTGATATTTTAAAGGGGTTGTATTTCGAAAAGTTTTACGACATACTTGAACATCGTCTAGATGAGCACGAGCACTGGGTACTGGACTATGCGGCACACAATGAAGAAATTGAACAGAGTCTGCATAGTATTTCAATGGATCTACGGAAATTAGAAAATGACCTTTACGACATAGAAATCCGGGATGAAATCAACACGACCCCATGAAAAGCTACATCGAAGAATGGTTCCAACAAAGAATGGACATCCTCGTCCAAGAAGGGCTACAACTGGTCAATAGGGCTCCACTGACCATCGACGACAGCAACAAAAACCCATCGGCTTCATAGTAAGTCTATAATGACATCTTGTTTTATTTATCAATCTAGTTTAAATCTATGATGTCATCTTGTTTTCTTTATCAATCCACCTATGACCTCTTCAAATAGAAAACTGTAACCAAAGACTCATAACTTCCAATTTCTTCTTTTCAGGTCTTCCTCTCTACCGTCGCGCACTTCTTCTTTCGACGTTCCTAATTCTTGTACTTATTTCTTTTTATGGTCCGCGAGAGCCCCAATCCCAGTCTATATGACAAACACATTTAAATTTCCAAAAACATGTAACATACATTATTGATTTTTGATAAATTCCAAAGAAAACTGATTCGACAATGCCTTTATTGTATACTAAATTTTGGATTTCCAGGAACCTTTCTTGTTTGTTCCAAAGAAAACTAATTCGGATATGGTACATTTCTTGTGTCCTATTGTTTGCTATTTTTTTTGTCTTGAACGACGTTGTTACTATTCTATTGTATGCTAACTTTTTGGGTGTCTAGGAACCTATACTTTGATAGATTTCGATTTCTCTTGTGTCAAGAACCCTTTGCTTTAAAGAAAACTAGTTCGAGAATGCTAATTTCTTTGTGTTTTCCTCCACAAAACTATGTAATAGAGATTATTACTATTCTATTGTATGCTTTTAAATGTTGATGTAATTTCCAGAGATATGTAACAAACATGGCTTATTTTATAATAATTTTCTATAGTTCACAAGTCCGCTTGTCAATTTGTATATCGCGGAACTCTCGGTGCTATTTGTAGGGCACAAAACAACAGAGGTTCATTTTTTACCCCGCCAGCCCGAGAACTCGCGATCCAAAAAATGTTTGAGTATGGAATGAGGGCTCTGTGCATGCTCTATAAAACGTGTGCAAAGAAAACTAATTCGACAATGCTATTATTTTTTTGTCCAAGAAAAGCCTTAGTTTTAAAGCAAACTAATTCGGGAATGTTATTTTTTTTTTTGTGTTTTTCTCCACGAACCTATGTAACAGATGTTATTACGATTCTATTATATACTTTTAAATGTTCATGTAATTTCTAGAGATATGTAACATACATTATTAATTTCTGATAAATTTCTATACTCTGCAACTCCACGTGCCAATTTGTATATCGCGGAACTGTCAGTCCTATTTGTAGGGAACAGAACATCAGAGGCCCAATTTTGAGCCTGCCAACCCGAGAACTCGCGATCCAAAAAATGGCTAAGTATGCAATGAGGGCTCCGTGCATGCTCTATAAAATCTCATCCCCATATTTTATAAAAGTACAAATTTCATATGTATAAAACTAAATATCTACTTTATAAAAGTACATATTTCGTATGTATAATTTATTAATTTCTAATAAATTTCTATAGTCCACAACTCCGCTCCTCAATTTGTGTATCGCGGAACTGTCGGTGCTATTTGTAGGGAACGAAACATTAGAGGCCCAATTTTGAGCCCGCTAGCCCGACAACCCGCAATACATTATAAAAAGTACATATTTCGTATGTATAAAACTAAATATCTACTTTATAAAATTACATTTTTGGTATGTATAATTTATGCTGTCCCGGAACCTATAATTTCATAAATTTCAATTTCTTTTCTGTCCAGGAGCCCTTGTTTTAAAGATAACTAATTCGGTAATGCTAATTTTTTTGTGTCCAACAACCTTTGAAATGTTGATAATTTTTTATATTTTTCAGGAAGAACTAATTCGGGAATACTATGTTCTGCATGCAAACCACATGTATTTCAACTTTCTAGCCACATGTCTGTACTAGGTCACATTTACTCCCATCCCAACCTGGCAAGGACTATGCTGCCATGCAACACTTGTTTTCAATTGTTCTACTTTCCAACATAATAACAACAACTTCATCAAAGTATTCTAATTGAAATAGAGTATTAATGAGTTCAAAATGTTGAGTTCTTGTTGGTACTTCTTCCTAACACGACAAAGCTTTGGTAGCTTATCTTTGACTAATATATATGGAGATCTCAATTGCATAACAAATGTTCAGTCTCCAAACACATTTTAAGCATTGAAAAGAATATCGATGTTCACGTATTTGGGTCCACCAACACAACAATTAAAAAAAAGGATTTTAAAGAGAATCAATGCATATCATTAAATTCACTGTTTAGGAGATCACTAATGACTATAACATGAATACAGTACTCACAAGGACACAACTTATATCTTTAAGATAAGCAAGTACATGGTTTATTAACCAAGCTGATTTTACTTTCTCAAATTTTTTTTCCAGCCCTAGTCATTAGTTGTCCCTCACAACTCATATATTTTTATGGCTTTATATATGTGTCCAGTTTGCAAATAATGATGAACTAGTTTTGATATTGATAATTCTTTTAGATTTTAATGCATTAAGCATCACTACTTAACAAAAGGAGGAACATTGTGTTGCACTTAATGTTGTGTGGCTTTTTAAATAAGTTAACAACCATAACTCCTTTTGTGATTATGCATCGATTCACAATGGGAAAACATGTAACTTATGAGAGTCAAATTATAGTGGGGTAATAAAAACATTTCACTTTCATAACTTAACAAGTCTTGTCGATGACAATAAAATACATTTATCAATTTTATAAGCAAATTGTAAAATTCTACTTTGGAAGTTCTAAAATTCTACTTTGGAAGTTCTATGAAATTTTTAGATTGTTTTTTTTTCATATTAATATTTTTTTTATAAAAATGTTTGAACATAAATAATATAATGCTATTTCATATACCTCCCTCTTTATATCTTTAGTTAACGAATAATTATTTGGGTGTTGGAGGTGTTTTAGTAAAGCTTTAAAATGCCCCATTCTAAGTCAACTCTCCATCTTCTTATTAATTCTTAGTTAATGAGGCAAATAAGCAAACCTTCTATCTCTTTATCCACCTTTATTGTTTTATTCCTTTTCCATTGCATAATACACATGCTTATGGGTTTTTTAAGGTTTCTAAATGTATATGTGGCATCAACAACAACTTTTTTTTTTTTTTTTTTNTATTGATTTCAACAAGTTGTAGGTTGGATTTTCCTTGTTACATTCTCGCTAATCGAAAGGGACAAAATGTTGATTAGTTATCTAGTGTTACCAATCATTAGTTAACAAATAGGTATTAATTTGACATCAACCCTTTATCTCCTTAGAAACCCTTAGGTCATGAAGTAAATAATTCAACCCTCCATTCCCATATCAACTCCTAACAACAAAGTGGTAGTTGTCATAGATAGATACTTCGGGAAAGAAGGCCTTTAAAGGTTGTTTATACTACCTTTTTGAGTGTGTGTTTACTTTTATATGCTTATGTGGTGCCAATACAATAATTTCCTTGCATTTGATAAAAAAGATAAAGTATCACATTAATGTCCACTTAAATCGATTTGGCATGCTAAGTCCTTTTGATGATGGTGGGAAACCAACTTTGGGAGGTCAAAGACATCCCTCACACTTGCACACAAATGCTATAAACTCGTCGAGGTTTGAACGTATGCTATTTGCATGGTGATGCCCTATCCCAACTACCATGTCGTAATTCGACAAATACAATACAATACTAAAAACTTTGCCAATTCAAAAACTCACTTGAAGGTAGGTGCAAATCCCCAAATTGATATCACAATATCCTCCTTCACTCTACTACTAACTAATATCATTATCAATTTAATGTCACAGTCGAATCTAATTTATGTTTTGCTTGTTATAAAATATAATCACATTTATCCACATTAATACTCTTCTTCAATTCCACTTTAATACTCTTCTTCAATATTAATATTATTAATATACATTTGAACATTGAGTCTTCATTTTTTTCATTGGAGTGGGGTTGATCTCTTCATACATGCTCATACATGCTGCTCTTGAGTTTTCAAAAAAAAATGCAATAAATACCAACTTATTTCAAATTAAAGCAACAAAAGTAAATTCTTATTAATTTACCATTTAATTAGAGCCACATATATTTAGGATGTGACTTAGTGGTTGGGACTAGAGTAAACTAATCTTGGAGCAAACACATCCTCTTTCTGATCACAAATTTGATAAGACCATAATAGAAACTTTAGGCACGAGTAGATTTTTATCATGATCCAAGGTCTATGCATGATAAAACAATACCCTTACTTTTCTTGTCTAATAGTTCCTCGGGCCCAAAGGGAAGTTTTATAAAGAAAAAAGGGCTAATGAGTTAAGGGTGCGTTCACTCTCTGATCCTAGTATTGATGATGCTACTCCATGCCGGTACTCGATTGCTGGAGGAAAGGGAAGGGCTGATCGACAAGGATAGGGGTATCCCAACATAGAAGAGTGTCGCTACGGATTCCACCTACAGATTCCTGTTCGAAAAAAGATGAGGCACCCAGTTTCAATAAGAGTTTATCAGTGCAAGTCAACTGAACACCTTTGGTAGGTTAGGTGCACCTCTCCCCCAATTCTGAATTGACCCAAATTTAATACAGTTCCATATCATGAGAACACTGGCTTTCTATATCGCCTGATTCTGGCAATATGACGGAGGGAAGTTTGCTACAAGACTAGATGACTCTTTTGGA
>SNQJ01S0141417.1:10079-24485 GCA_010110895.2 Picea sitchensis
CTATAATTGTGCCAAATAAAGCAATTGATCTTAAGCATGAACATGAGATGGTTGTGGAATGGAAGTTCAATCATACTTTGCTTCAAGATAAGCTAATGTCGTGCAAGTACTACAAACATATTAGCTCATTTGCAGTCATACTTATGATGTTACCATTGCTAATGTTTTCAACATGGATGATCGTGGCTTTAGTAAGATGTGAAAGAGTACAAGTGGCTAACAATATGTTGTCAGTTATCATGGTTGTTTTGCAATTGATCTTGATGAGACAGGTGCACAAGACAAAGTTTAAAGACAGAGAACAAGTGGGGTGGCCTATCCCACACTTGATAACTGGTTAGTATCCTTTTGGAGGACCAAAAGGTCTTAGTGGGGAGGCGTGATCCAGAATGGATCCAAGAAGGCCTAAAAATCAAAGTTCTCGGAATCAGACGAAACTAGTTCCATTGCGTCCATCTCATCGCGTTAATTCCATCCATATAATGTTTTCCTCAAATAGACACCCTATGCGAAAGTTATCACGTTCTGATCAAATTCCCAAACAGAAAAAAAGCCAACTGGTCAAAGTCAATGTTGACATCAACAGTACGATAGGTGACATCATGATGACATGGCATCACCAGGAGGTGACACGTGTCACTCAAATTCCACATTTTTGGGTTGAGTTGGCACATGTATAGATTTGACATGTGGCACTGTACGAATGCCACGTGGCAATCCGTACATGACGTGGCCCGATGACAGGATGACATGTGGATGTACGAATGATAGTTGGGATGTATGGATGTTGACGTGGCATGACACATGGATGTACGATGGATGACGTGGCAAGTGACTGGGCAAGTGACTCGGTTGTATGACAGTGACATGGCAGGCTGACTGTGCCGCTGACATGCCGGTACAGACCAATCTGAGAGTGACACATGGCCCAATCAGAGGGTGCCACGCGGCACCCCAGATTTTTCCAATGACAACTAGTTCAATAATTTGTTATGGGTTGGGGGATTTGAACACATGACCTCACCGATGAACAATGTTTTCACAACCAACGACAGACCAAACGGGCTAGGGTGGTACTTGTTATGCCAATTGGCATAAACACCTTTTGAGTTGATAATGGCATGGATTTCAGGATAATCCCCGGTCGGTGGGGGCTAACCTCGTCTGACCAGGGGCGAATGACCAAGAGCTAACAACCTATGGAGTGTGTGGAGATTTTGGGGCTTGGCCACATGAGCCAAAGCCATAAGACTAGAAGCTAAGACCGGAGGGGCCAACGCGCTAGGACTAGCCCGAGGACACATGGACCATTCACATGAGATCAGCGGCCTGGAGGAAAGGGGTTGCACCCTATCTATGCACATTTTTTGGGTTTTTAAACCATAATGTATGAATTTATTTGATTTTAAGCCTGTTTTGGGGGGATTTTGTCCATTATTGGAGGATTTGGAGCCCTTTTTGAGGCCAAATCTTGGGAGGAAGTTGGGAGGATGTTACCAACTCCAAATCTATTTAAACCAAAGATTCTTGGCAGCCTTGGACAGGTTCAGATAAGGGGAAATGATGAGGAATTTGACAGTCAAAGCCATTTTTATGCAGGGAAGCCATTGAGGAGAGGAACTTTGTGGGCCATTTCTGGGGAGCTTCGCTCAACCGATTTCAGTGCCGTCAGTTGTGTTGGGTTCTTGAGGTCTAACATAACACAACCAGACCAGCTTTTAATCCATTTAACACTTTTCTGATGTACTTTTGAATCTTTGAAGAGAAATAAGAAAGTCTCACCCACTAAGACAAAGGCCCAAAGACGTAGGTGATATTGCCGAACTCCGTTAACAACTTAGTTGTTATGGTTTGTTGATTCTTTGTGCTTATTTTCATATCTGCATATTTTATTATGGCTTCCATGTTATATCATTAATTTCTTCCTCTTTCTTCAATTCCTAAATGGTTAATGAATTCATGTTTAAAAACTAAACCATAGTCTTTAAAATATCTTTTCGGATCACCAATGGAACTCGACTTCTTTCTTTAACAACTCATCAATTGGAAATGTTATGTCATAGTAGTGTCAGATGAACTTTCTATTGTATCCGGTATGCCCAAGGAACATTTTGATTTGCTTATGATTATTTGGTGGTTTCAAGTTGAGAATAAACTTGATCTTGGTCATGTTGACTTTAATTCCATCTTTGCATACGATGTGGCCCAACATAATTCCTATATGTGTGGAAAAGATGCTGTTTTAAATGTTCAAAGACAAGTGAATTTGTCTGCATCTTTACAACATCATTCTTAACCATTGGATATGATCTTTCAACAAGTTGTAAATAGTCTGGTCATCAAAATACACAAACCATTGTTTTGTAAATGTATTCTTGAAATGCCTTAACCACTATCCTGGAGAAGACTATTGGGGATTTCTTGAGGTCGAATGGCATTACTCTGTATGCAAATGACCCAAAATCGGACGCAAATATGGTTTTTCCCTGATCTTCTTTTGCTATAGGTACCTGATTATAGTCAGAGAAGCCATCAATGAAAGAATAACATTTGTGTCCTGCAACTTCATTGATGATTTTGTCAGCGAACAACATTAGGAATGGATTAGTTATTGTAATTTTGTTCAATCCTCTGAAGTCGACGCATATTCTAAGTTTCTTTGATTAGTATTTTTTAGGTTGCACGACCATCAAACTTTCACATTCCGACTTGTCAATAGGGTATATAATGTCAGCAACTAACATTGCTTCTATCTCCTTTTGGACCGTGGGCTTATATTTACATGCCAACTTGTATGGTAATTTTTTGATGGGTTTGGCCCCAAGGATAAGGTCGATTTCCATCTCTCTCATCTCTTGTACCAACCCTTTCAAGTATTTGTAATCTCGTGCAAAGACATCTTGGTATTCTTTTAGTAGGTCGACTATTTCCATGGTTTTCTTGTCGAACCAATAGTCACATATTCTGGCCATTTTCGACCGATCATCTATTGAGATGTTGAACTCTTTAGTCTTTATTTCTACATCCATCCACTCGAGTGCTTTATATTTGTCCAATTGGCGTTCTCCTTCTACAAATTTATTATAGCCTAATGGGAAGCCAGGTTTTTCTATGTCTTCCTTTTCTTTTTTTTCTTCCTTAGACACCGAGTAGATTGTTTTTATGTAATTTTGTACTCCTTGATGGTTTTTCTTCCATCGAAAACTCTGGCCCGGAAAACTTATGTTTTCCATATATATTTGAAGAGATATTACATTGTCTTGATTATGCGTCGACACAAAGTTGCAAGTCGAAGTCGATCCCATGTCGACTTTAGCTTTGCCTTTCTTATGAATTTTGTTGGGACTTGTTTCTCCAAAAAAAAATGTTTTTTCTTGTTGCCTCTTGCAAAAGTTCTTCTTCAGGTTTGAATTCAAAGTCTTTGATGAAATTCCCTTTGATTTCATTCCAATTGGATGTTTGTCCACATGCTTCTTCAATTTTATACCACTTATGTGGTATATCATCCAATGTATTCGGGAAGATATGTGGCCACACCCTTTCGTCTCTGTAGCATACTCTTCTCCATTCTTTCTCACATTGTTGAATGTGAGTGAATGGGTCGAACCCAGGTTTGAAAGTCAAGATTTCGAAGTTTGCTGAATTTTTTTTCCAACAAATCTTTCCATAAAATATAAGGTAGCAGTATTCCATGTTCACATTCCTCGTGCATGTGTTTCCCACCATCAAGTTGTTTGGCATGTGAAGGATTCGACTAAGCTTTGTACTCTCCCCTATTCTCTGACTGATTTAGAAACCTCATCGACATGCATCAATGGAGAGTTCATTTCGTTGAACTGCAGGGGGTGCCTCGTATGTGTATTAGTTGGGATTAATGTTGTTGTTTGTTTTAACTTCTTCTCAATCACGATAGGGACTTCTTGTACTGAAAAGCGTGATTTTGATCGCTTTATTGGTATGGCCTCTATCGACCAACGTTCCTTAGCTTGAGCTTCGTAATTCTCCATTTTCCAATCGTATATTTTTGTATCTAAGTTTTGTCCTATTAACAATGGTGACCCGACTAAAATTTCTCCTTCACTATTGGGATCGACGTTGTCCTTTTGTTCATTCATTACTCGATACAATCGTCGGGCTTTATGGGTTTCGTTACATGTCTCAACCCAGGGTTTTCCTTCTTTGGGGTCCAATGGGATTATGATTTTCCTGCCGCTACTTTTAAATTTAATTATGTCCCTCTCGAGGGAGATTTTGGCCCTCATGCTCCAACCCCATGTTCTTACAACTAATGCAAGATAAGAAAGGATGATTTCGACCAGATTAATAACTTTGAAGTCGACTCGTGTCAGGATTACCATTATGGATGTTACGACACTTTTACGTGTGCCAATTGGTTCAATGAACCTTTGATCTACTAGTTTTAGAAAATTCATTTTTGGTTGAAGCAGAGGTTTCCTGAGTCGAACCCACGTTTCTCTAGGGATGATGTTTACTTGGGACACAAAGTTGACTACGACTTACTTGATCATATTTTCGTCGATTTCCAGGTCGACTTGTGGGTCAAATTCATTCCTATGTCTTTCCTAAGATAATTGTCAAAGACTTTTGACTGGTCTTTGTATTCTCTTAAAATTCCCAGTAAGTAGATCAAGCGACCGACCCACTGTTTTTCTTTCATTAATTGGAGATATTCATCTAGCACAGTGTCAGGAATATTTGCATGTCCTCCCTTGTTTCCATTTACTTTGTCCTAGTCAATGTTTTTGAAGAATTTCATTGCTTCCCACATTATTATTTCTTTGTGTTCTAGGTCAGGATATGCATTTCGGCCTCCCCTCTCTCGACTTGGCGAGTTTAGGTAAATGTATTCACCAGCTCTCGATCATGTTACTACATGGAGATTTTTTGAATGTAAGATGTCATGCTTTGGAACTGTATGCAAGAGGTTTACATTTCGCTTATTCATTACTTTATCTAGCACAATTGGACAATCTTCAAGGAAGTGGTCTCCCACTCCCCAAAAGTTGTAGAACTTGAGATTAATTATGTCCTTTATTGAGAAATCCAAGCTTATGTGGTCATCCTTCTAGAATTTGAAGCAATAGTAGTGGCCTCGACCACGCCCTCTGTCGAATGCTCCTCTTCCTCCTCTTTCTCGGCCTTGATAACCTCCATGACCTCGACCTCTATAGTTGTTTCCATTACCTTGGTCGATGTGTTGGTTGACCATCTTTGTATGATATACTGAATGTATGTTTGTTCTATTTTTCCCGTTCAACCAACATTCTTGCATCGAATGATTGTTTTCCTTACATATGTGGCACCATTTTGGTCACATATTCCTTAGATTGTGTGGGCAGTCTTTTGTGGCGTGATTTGTTACACCTTCACAGATATCACATAACGTTTCAATTTGAATTCGTCAAACTGTTGGATCCACTGAATTACTAAATTTACAATAATATTTTGTAAGTCCTTTGCTAGAACAGATTGTGCACCATAGTTCACTGCATGAAATTGACATATTTTCGATTGATTGTGGCAGTTATGTGAGTTTTTCTTCCAGTATTTTCTCAATGATATGTGAAGTCGAAGCGCCTTCATCATCCATTTCTATCCGCTGGATTTTTTCAATGCTTCTTCGCACGTATGGATATCATACATGCATAATGGTACTCCGATATTTTGCAATAATCTTACCACATACCATTGTACAAATATTTGTTGTTCAATTACATAGGGAATTTGACTTAAAAGATCTTTAAATATTTTAACATATTTGCTGACGGTTTCTCTCAGATTCTTCTTTATCTCTTTCAATTTTTGTGTTGTTAGGTGGCTTATATCTTGCGTTTTCAAAAATGTGAGCAAGTTCTGCTTTATTTCTTCCTTCAAACGTCGTTGACTGTCTATGAAATTCATGAACCAGGTAAGAGCTCTGGCTTGAAGCGTAGCACCAAATTGAGCCATTGGTTTATCCTCGTCAATTATATCAGTCGTGTCCCATAATTTCTGACAAACAAACCAATGTTGTTTGGGATATCTGTCGCCTTTGTTAATGGGGATATGATTGAGGCCAATTGTTGTTTTCTTGGGGTTTTTTAAGGCTGGAACTATTGCAAGAATTTTGTTCAAAGTCGACTGGGAAGTCAATGTGGTCTTACTTTTTCAAGTCGAAGTCTGGATATTCGACTAGACCAATACAATTTGTTGTTGATCTCCACTCAGAATGTTTTCAAGTGCTAACTGTGCTTGTTCTTTGCTTGGGCTTAGATCATTTTTCTAAAACCTTTATCTATATACTCGACAAATCGTCCTCTAAAGGGTTGTGTCGATTTGTATTCACCATTTGTTGATTTAGAGTCTTCCAAAAGTAGATTTGGCGGGGGGAAAGAGTCTGTGAGGTCTCTTATATGGAGGAGTATATCCTCTCATCAATTTTTAATATTTTCTTGTGCTTCAATTAGCAATGTATCTCTTATCTGACTAGCATTTTCATTTTGACACCACAACTTTGGTGATTGTGTATCCACATGAAGTCTCTAGCGGAGGAAGTCTACAATACACAGGCTTCTTACAGGGGAAAGTCAAACCTCGGCTTCTGAATCATCGATCTCCATACTATCGAATTGTTCAATCGCTTATTAGGCGCCACCAGCTTCCACACTCACTTGCAAGATTTTACTCCTCCTAGAAGCTGTCAGGGTGCTCTCAAGGGTTGCTCCAATGATCTGTTGCGCACGGGTATGTTTCCTATAAGAATTTTGGGGATCCATTTCATTTTGTAATTCTTCTCACCTCTTTTTCCTCTTTTCCTGCTCCAATTTTTGAATATCTAATGAGGGTTTATGGGTTTGCATTCGACGTGCAAACTTCTCACTTGTTTCGGTTATCTTCCTCACGACTTCACACATTTTCAACTTGAGTGTGCTCGAATCGACTTATATCATCTCATGGATTGTCTAGCCCCCATTTTCGGCCCGACTTACTCACAGTCACCGTTGTTACTCGTTCTAGTTGATTTCATTTCTTCCTAGAATAATCCCAAGATTCTCTCTTATCTTTGCAGCTAGATTCCATAAATTCTTCCCACTCTTCTTGTTTTTCTTTCCACTTGGAATTCAGAGGAGAGTTTTTCTGAAGGGGTCGGTATTTGACAATGTCCCTAACTCCCTTGTTTAAAGGAAACTTATGAAGTAAGGATGAGATGGTGCAAAGGAACCCATCGTGTAATTCTGTGTAGAATTTGTTTTTGATGGTTTTGATTGACTCTCTGTCTTCAATCACTTGTTCTTCAATGTAATCACACACGATCTTTTCAAACCACTCATTGAGGTTTCTTCTTTCTCCATTTATAATTTTGTGCATCAATTACTCATCGAGAGTGAGTCTGCACATTATATTGATTGATATATTCGTACAATGCTTCTATAATGGATTCTAGGAATTGTTTGTGCGTATCTTAGAATAACCGAGTACATGCTTTGGTTAGCATCAATCAGTTTCTTCTTGTGTAGTTTTTAATATAATTGGTAATTTTACTCTCACACCATTTGCGTATGTCTTCCAAGGTTAACATCTATGTGATTTTTTGTTTATGCATGCCCTAGTTCAGAACTACTGGCAATGGAACCAATGTTGTAGTCTAAGGGAAAGTACGAGAAGTTACCGATAGATCCTTACACAGAGAAACACACATTACAACATTATATATAGAAGCACATAGAGACATAAGTAGGCATACACAAGAAGTGAGGGAACCATCAATGAATTTTATTAGATAGAAATACAACCTCTGTCTTTCCATTACTTAGCCACACACACACACACACACACACACACACACACACACACACACGTGTGTGTGTGTGTGTGTGTGTATGATATACAATTACTAGTCGGTTACATTTCTTAACCGCTCAGTCGGTCGACTCCAACTGTCTATTCGACCGAATTTACATTTGTTGAGGACAATGGAATTGGATCCTTTTCCTTAATCAAGGAATATGATTCATAACTCGCGTTTCATGTACCATATGGACTTTTGTGTGTGGGAATCAACAAGAGAAGAGTTTCCTCCCAAGATGTAGCAGTTATAGTTGCTTCTTTACTGCTCTCAAGAATTGGACTCATTGCATTTGCAAAAGGAGAAGGTATGGAGTCTTAGGGACTCTTAATTGGATCGACCCAATAGTTATCCATATTTGTATCTTATCAACAAGAGGGCCTTTGTATTTTTCCTTTAGGAGCTAGAGAAAACTTTGTCTTCAAAACACTGCCACATGAACATGGTCAAAACAAAGTTTGCAATGAAAGGAAATGTACTTGTAATCCAAGGGTTGAGTCCAACTTCTGTCACCACTATCAAGCACAATGTATCAAGAAGACCCTTGCTTAAATTTGAAAAATGCATATCCTAACATAGGTAGTAAACACATAAGGACTTATTTTTTAGGTCAAGGATATGAATGTACCCAAGAATTACTAATGGTTGTTAAAGTTGAAGAACTCCAATATTAAAGAGAGATTGGGCAATTTGATCCATATTGGGTATATCATTAGTGCTTTTGTATATGAGTTAAAGCTAGGGTGCAACAATTTCATAAATAATCTAGCATCGTCCATAAACAATAGCCTTTCACGAGAGACTTAAACTTTGACCATTAACATATAAACTCCAAATCAAAAAAGCTTTGTTCATGTGGATGAAGAAAGAGTGGTTTCTCCATAAAATCCCCTCATTCCCTTGAATTCATGTGTGGAGTTTCTTCAAGGAGGGCCATAAGTTGTCGAACCTAAAAATCATGCCATAAGAAAAAACCAACTCTCCACATTGATGATATGTGTTGAATCAAGCTTGAGGGTTGGGGTTGAGTCAACCTTTTCAACACAAAAGGTTGGGATAGGGATTCCTAGGGGAGGATTGGTTGGATACCAAGTTTCTCTCCAATAGAAAAAAGTGTCCTTAAAAGAAACCAACTTACATTTAGCAATGCCTTCCAAGGTTGGATATTTTTAAGCAATAGAGGGGATCATCATTTTTTCCATGAAAATGAAGTACCAGGTACAAAGTCAACTCCTTATGTATGCCATTATCAAATAGTGTGTGTCATCTTCCAACTACTTACCAATAAATATCAATTGTTGAAGAATGGGGGGAATCCCTCTTTATCTTGGATCTTAGCCTTAACACTGGCTATGGAGTTTGTGCTCATCATCTCTAAGTTTGTTGTTTTTCCCAAAAGCATTTTTACAACTATCTATAGATTTCCTTCTACAAACATTTTGTTGACATCCTATTTTCTTTAGCAAATGRCATGATTTATAGTGTTGTGGTGGATAGTGAATTTCATGCCAAAAAAATAAGATTGGTGGTGTCTCATAACAATTCAAAGCCTAATATTATATCTAATATGTGTCATTTCAAAATTTATTGAAATTTAGATGTTTTCATATCTAAATCCATAGGGTATGTATATGGTTATAAGTGATTATTCCCAAGGCACATCCTATATGACTAGTTAAGCAAGATCTAGAGATTAAAGTCAAAACGTAAGATTTGGTTTTTCAGGCTCCTTGGTCCATGGAAGCTTTTAGTGGAACCTAAAAGAGCCTATTTCCATTGGTGGGTGGTCTACATGTTGGCAAGAGACTAAATCAACTAAGGGTCTCACATCCTAAATGCCTCATGTGTGATCACATTGAATTACTCAAGTGCCTTTTTTGGTTTTCCCCCTTGCCAAGTTTACCTAGGAGTGGCTTGAGACTTAATGTCGTCAATTCCTACATGCTTCCATTTCATGGAAATCAACCTTTCTAGGGAATACAATCTCAATGGCTATGGGATTTTGAGATTCACGACAACAAATTAGAGTGAAAATTATATTTTTCATTTGGAAGAAAATGAATGAAGTCTTATTTAATCATACACGATGTACTAGGTGTTTCTCTTGGTATGATAACTCCCTAATCCATGCAATCTTGTACATGCATATTCTCATTCAAGTTTTGAAGGCTGAAATTGATGTGTCCCACCTAAGAATATCTCAATTTTTGGGGAGGTATCTCATGTAATATGAATAGAGAGCCTCTTGAAACCTCACTTGTACATTTACTCTACTCTTGACAATCACATAGAGTTGGGGGTAAAACATGCCAGCAGGCTAGTTGAGCAGTGAGAGAGAGGAGGGAGCATTGGCAAAATGGACCACCCCAACCAACACAACATAATATTAAGTTTCCTACACTTGTGCTTTCTATCTATAAGGTCGATAAGCCCCTTAAACTTAACAATGATCATTGGGAATTGATTATCACAAAGTCTAACCTTTCTACTATTAATTGGTGGCCAACCCCAAGGACCATGATGATTTGTTACCCAATGTTGGGCCTCTCCTTGTCAATCCCCGATATTATTGGATTTATGTTTGTCTCTAGGACATGTATCACTTGATTATGATGTTTTGGGTTGATTTGGGCCAAGTCCAATTTTTAGCCATAGAAGCAAATTACAACTACTAAAGAAATCATACTTTACCTTTTTGCCTTGAATTTCTCAAAAGTGTGGTGCAACCCTACTATAAATCATTCGTTGTTGGAGTATATCTCACCATAAATTATTTCTCTACACTCACTGAGCAGAATGGAAATTGATTCCTTTCTTGATGAAGGAATCATAATCATGTCTCCTCTTTCCTTTTATGGAGGGACTTTTGTGAATCAAAATCAACAAGAGGGAGGGGCGGAGGGGCGGGGGTTCCCTGTTATATGAATAGTCACAAGGATTCTCCACTATTATCAAGTACTTGATCCAGGTGGATATCGGTGGCCACCCACCTTTTCCAGCTGGCGCAAAACAACTTTCTAGCAATTTTGATCATTTACTATTTTTAGCAGTTTTTCGGGTCCTGAACTTCCGGAGCCGTTTTGAGGCCCTAAACAACGTTTTTTGGGGTATGTTTCTTGTGTAAATGTTGTAGTCCTAGGATAGATATTTCCAATGGGCTATCATATGCCTAAAACGGAGATTGTATGCAAAAATTACGACCCTGGGAAGTTGATGTACTGACTTACCCAAACGAGGCCCACATGACTTTTGGTGCTTCATCTCCTAGGGTTAGGTTTTTGGATGTCTAGGGTTTTTTGGCATTCTTGTTTATTGTAAAAAGTCCTTTAGAGCCTCATTGTAATCATCTTCTTGCGAATGAACACAACCTTCACATCTCTTCTCAGAGATAAGCCGCCACCATTCCAACAAGCTTGTTTCCGCTGCATTTTACAGTTTCCAGCTTATTTCTTTATTGAATAGAAAACCAGTTTTACTGTATCTTTGTTATTTTGTGTTAAGCACCTGTTAATAATATGTATTCATTTCATTTTGCTCATAAAATTTGGATTAGTACTGGAGTCGTTGTAGCTACAAAAGGAGAAGGTATGGAGTCTTAATTGGACCCACTCAATTGTATCCATATGTGTGCCTTGCCACCAAGAGGGCCTTCATGTTTTCCTTTTTGGAGCTAGGGAAGACTTCACCTTTAGTGAAGATGTAGCCACTTGATCATGTTCAAAGAAAAGTCTACAATGAAAGGTGATATGTTTGTAATCTAGTGGTTGATTCCAACGTCGATCACCACTCTGAAGCACAATGTGGTCAGGAAGACCTTTCCTTAAATTTTTATAATAATAATATAATAATAATAATAATAATAATAATAATAATAATAATAATAATAATAATAATAATCTATTTTTAAGGTCAAGGCCAAGCCAAACACAAAATTGGTGTATGAGAACCCCTTGTTTGTGGGACAAGGGACCCCCTTCGTGCAACAATTTGACTACTGAATTCTACGGAGGTGTACATACCCTACCCCCCTCTAGATTTAAAAATGAGGTCTCCAAAGAGGAAACACATGTTCTTAACCATTAGCACATCCTAGTATATGTAGTAAATGCATAATGACTGGTTTCTAAGGCTAAGGAAATGGATGTATCCAAAGAATTACCAATAGTTGTCCAAGTCAAATAGCTCAAATATATTAAAGGGAGACTAATTAATTTGACCCATATTGAGACTTCCATTAGAGATTCTATATATGGGTTAAATCTAGGGTGTGATAGTTTCATAAGTAATCTAGCATTGTTTATAAACCATGACCCTTTGTTGGCAATTTAAGCTCTGCACCATTGTGATTCAAACTCCAACATGAAAAGGCTTTGTGCACATGGATGAATAAAGAATGATTTCTTTGTAAAATCCCCTTAGGTTTCTTGAATGCATATGTAGAGTTTCTTAAGGGAGGGCCATAAGCCATGGAACCTACAAATCATGCTATAACCAATAAAACGTTTCTCCTCATTAATGATGACCTATGCTAGATCGATTTTGAGGGTTGGGGCTAATGCAACCTTGTCCAAACAAAAGGTTGGGATAAGAATCACCATGGTAGGATTGGTTGGAACTAAAGTCGTTTTGTAATAAAGAAGAGTGTCATTAAAAGAAGTTGACTTAAATTTGGCATTTGCTTCTAGGGTTGGACCTTTTTTAGCAATGAAGAAGGAAATCATCTCTTTTTCTATGATGCTTTACAAATACAGAGTATTGGTGGAAATTTGATTCCTTGTGTATGTTATAATCATCCAATGTGCGCCATCTTCAACTGCTTACCAACAAAAATCAATCATTGATAATTAGGGGATTCCCTTGTTATCTCGAATCTCAACCTTTACACTTGTAATATTGCTCATCGTATCTAAGTTAATTGTTTTTTGCATAAGAAATTAAACAACTATTTACAAATTTCCTTATTCATTCATTTTTTCAAACACTGTGATAACATAGAGCCTTTAGCATATGCCATGCTTTACCATGTTGTGGTTGATATTGAATGCATACCCAAACAAAATTGGTGATGTTTCTTAGGTAAAAAATATATAGGGACATGTGTCATTTTAAATTTTATTAAATTTGATTTCTTATAAATTCATAGGGTATGCAATATGGTCATAGGTGGGTATGCCCAAGGTTCATCCGACATGGCTAGCTAAGTAAGATCTAGAGATTAAAGTCAAAACATAATACTTGACTTTTCAAGCTCTGTATTCTATGGAACTTGGGAAATTTTTAGTGGAATCTAAAAAAACTTATTTTTTATGGTCATTGATAATGGATGGGCTACATGACATAATACTTGACTTTTCAAGCTCTGTAGTCTATGGAACTTGGGAAGTTTTTAGTGGAATCTAAAAAAACTTATTTTTTATGGTCATTGATAATGGGTGGGCTACATGTTGGTAGGACACTAACTCACCTAAGGGTCTCACATCTTAAATGGGTTATGTGTGGTCATGTTAAAATGTTGAAGCACCTTTTGGTTTTAATCCCTTTCCAGGTATAATTAGGAATGGTTTGAACCTTTATGTGGGAAATTCTTACATGTCTCCATATTGTGGAAAGTAATTTTGTTAGGGAATAAACTCCCATAGACTATGGGGTTTTGAGATTCACGATAGTTAATGAGTGGAAATTTTATTATTCATTTGGAAGAAAATGAATGAAATCTTATTAAATCATACACAACCTATTGTATGTTTCTTTTGGTATGCAAACTCCCTCATCCATGCAAGTCTGTACGTGAAAATTCTCATTTAAATTTAGATAGTAAAAATGGATGTGACTCGCCTACAACATCTCAATTTTTGGGGAGGTACCTCATGCAATATGAGTATAGATCCACATATAGCCTCTCCTACACATTTAGACAATTCTCAACAATAAAAAATATTTGACGGGCAACCACATTATCGAGATAACTAAGAAGTGTGAGAGAGGAAGGAGTGATGTCATAACATAGCACCCCAACCAACACTTAATGATAAGTTTCCTACATTTTTAATTACATCTAGAAGTCCAAGAGGTCCCCTAAACCTAATAACTGCAGCATTATCATCCAATAACTGCAGAGTAAATAAGCAATGAACAAATGACCAATCATACACATACATAGTACACCAATGTTTTACATAGAAACCCAAATTGGGAGAAAACCACATAATGCTTTTTTTTATATGTCTTGAAGAATTACATTCATTGGAAGCACCAACTTCCTTGTTTTTCCAGCTGCAACTGGAAGGAGGCTCCAACCCACTAGTTTCTCAGGCTACAACCTGAAGGAAGCTCCAACTCCCCAATTCTCTGGCTACAACTAGAAGGAGGCTACAACCCCCTATGTTCTCCGACTACAACCACCTGTCCTTGCCCCATCCTACCACCCTGAAGTAGAAGTAGAATGATGGAACCACTATCAACCTGTCACTGTGAGATATACCGCTGTAAACCTGTACCAATAAATCTGAACCATGCATCAACCTATACCTCAACCTGTAATCAACCTGTACCATAAACAA
>SNQJ01S0141417.1:31603-49351 GCA_010110895.2 Picea sitchensis
AATTTCATCAAAATTTGTGGATGAGGTAACGTGTGAGGTGGTGCTACTCAATGAATGTGGAATGGTCTTAGGAAGTCCTTATTTGTATGATCGTAAATAAATCTTCTACAGGGAATAGAATCAATATCACTTAACCAAAGAAGGTAATGAATATGTTGTACATGCTCATCACTTAAAAGAAAATCAATCTCTTCAAACAATGGAACAATAAAGGAAGGTAGCTCATGCAAGCAACACACCTATAATTGTGCCAAATAAAGCAATTGATCTTAAGCATGAACATGAGATGGTTGTGGAATGGAAGTTCAATCATACTTTGCTTCAAGATAAGCTAATGTCGTGCAAGTACTACAAACATATTAGCTCATTTGCAGTCATACTTCTGATGTTATCATTGCTAATGTTTTCAACATGGATGATAGTGGATTTAGTAAGATGTGAAAGAGTACAAGTGGCTAACAATATGCTGTCAGTTATCATGGTTGTTTTGCAATTGATCTTGATGAGATAGGTGCACAAGACAGAGTTTAAAGACAGAGAACAAGTGGGGTGGCCTATCCCACACTTGATAATTGGTTATGATCCTTTTGGAGGACCAAAAGGTCTTAGTGGGGAGGCGTGATACAAAATGGATCTAGGAAGGCCTAAAAATCAAAGTTCTCGGAATCAGATGAAACTAATTCCATTGCGCCTGTCTCGTCGCGTTAATTTCGTCCATATTATTTTTTCCTCAAACAGACACCCTATGCGAAAGTTATCGCGTTCTGATCAAATTCCCAAACAGACAAAAAGTCAACTGGTCAAAGTCAACGTTGACGTCAATAGTACAATAGGTGACATCATGATGACATGGCATCACTAGGAGGTGACACGTGTCACTCGAATTCAACGTTTTTGGGTTGAGTTGGCACATGTACAGATTTGACATGTGGCACTGTACGGATGCCACGTGGCAATTCGTACATGATGTGGCCCAATGACAGGATGACACGTGGATGTACAAATGATAGTTGGGATGTATGGATGTTGACGTGGCACGACACATGGTTGTACGATAGATGACGTGGAAAGTGATTGGGCGGGTGACTCGGTTGTACGATAGTGACTTGGCAGGCTGACTGTGCTACTGACAATGATGGTACAGACCAATCTGAGAGTGACACGTGGCCCAATCAGAGGGTGCCACGCGCTCCCCCAGATTTTTCCAATGACAACTAGTTCAAAAATTTGTTATGGGTTGGGAGATTTGAACCCCTGACCTCACAGATGAACAATGTTTTCGCAACCAACGACGGACCAAACGGGCTAGGGTGGTACTTGTTATGCCAATTGGCATAAACACCTTTTGAGTTGATAATGACGCGGATTTTAGGATAATCCCCGGTCGGTGGGGGCTAGCCTTGTCCGACCAGGGGATAATGACCAAGAGCTAACAACCTATGGAGTGCGTGGAGGTTTTGGGGCTTGTCCACATGAGCCAAAGCCATAAGACTAGAAGCTAAGACCGGAGGGGCCAACGTGCTAGGACTAGCCCGGGGACACATGGACCATTCACATGAGACCAACGACCTGGGGGAAAGGGGTTGCACCCTGTCTATGCACATTTTTTGGGTTTTTAAACCATAATGTATGAATTTATTTGATTTTAAGCCTGTTTATGGGGGATTTTGTCCATTATTGGAGGATTTGGAGCCCTTTTTGAGGTCAAATCTTGGGAGGAAGTTGGGAGGATGTTACCAACTCCAAATCTATTTAAACCAAAGATTCTTGGCAGCCTTGGACAGGTTCAGATAATGGGAAATGATGAGGAATTTGACAGTCAAAGCCATTTTTATGTAGGGAAGCCATTGAGGAGAGGAACTTTGTGGGCCATTTCCGGGAGCTTCGCTAAACTGATTTCAGTGTCGTCAGTTGTGTTGGGTTCTTGAGGTCTAACATAACACATCCAGACCAGTTTTTAATCCATTTGACACTTTTCTGATGTATTTTTGAAGCTTTGAAGAGAAATAAGAAAGTCTCACCCACTGAGAGAAAGGCCCGAAGATGTAGGTGATATTGTTGGACTCCGTTAACAACTTAGTTGTTATGGTTTGTTGATTCTTTGTAATTATTTTCATATCTGCATATCTTATTATGGCTTCTATGTTATATCATTAATTTCTTCCTCTTTCTTCAATTAATAAATGGTTAATGAACTCATGTTTAAAAACTAAACCATAGTCTTTAAAATATCTTTTCGGATCACCAATGGAACTCGACTTCTTTCTTTAACAACTCATCAATTGGAAATGTTATGTCATAGTAGTGTCAGATGAACTTTCTATAGTATCCGGTATGCCCAAGGAACATTTTGATTTGCTTATGATTATTTGGTGGTTTCAAGTTGAGAATAACCTTGATCTTGGCCATGTCGACTTTAATTCCATCTTTGCATACGATGTGGCCCAACATAATTCCTATAGGCGTGGAAAAGATGAATTTTTAAATGTTCAAAGACAAGTGAATTTGTCTGCATCTTTACAACATCATTCTTAACCATTGGATATGATTTTTCAACAAGTTGTAAATAGTTTGGTCATCAAAATACACAAACCATTGTTTTGTAAATGTATTCTTGAAATGCCTTAACCACTATCCTGGAGAAGACTATTGGGGATTTCTTGAGGTTGAATGACATTACTCTGTATGCAAATGACCCAAACTCGGACGCAAATATGGTTTTTCCCTGATCTTCTTTTGCTATAGGTACCTAATTATAGTCAGAGAAGCCATCAATGAAAGAATAACATTTGTGTCCTGCAACTTCATTGATGATTTTGTCAGCGAACAACATTAGGAATGGATTAGTTATTGTAATTTTGTTCAATCCTCTGAAGTCGACGCATATTCTAAGTTTCTTTGAGTAGTGTTTTTTAGGTTGCACGACCATCAAACTTTTCCATTCTGACTTGACAATAGGGTATATAATGTCAGCAGCTAACATTGCTTCTATCTCCTTTTGGACCGTGGGCTTATATTTATGTGCCAACTTGTATGGTAATTTTTTGATGGGTTTGGCCCCAAGGATAAGGTCGATTTCCATCTCTCCCATCTCTTGTACCAACCCTTTCAAGTATTTGTAATCTCGTGCAAAGATATGTTGGTATTCTTTTAGTATGTCGACTATTTCCATGGTTTTCTTGTCAGACCAATAGTCACCTATTTTGGCCATTTTCGGCCGATCATCTATTGAGATGTTGAACTCTTTAGTCTTTATTTCTACATCCATCCACTCAGGTGCTTTAGATTTATCCAATTGGCGTTCTCCTTCTACAACTTTATTATAACCTAATGGGAAGCCAGGTTTTTCTATGTCTTCCTTTTCTTCTTTTTCTTCCTTAGACACTGAGTAGATTGTTTTTACATAATTTTGTACTCCTTGATGGTTTTTCTTCCATCGAAAACTCTGGCCCAGAAAACTTATGTTTTCCATATATATTTGAAGAGATATTACATTGTCTTGAATATGCGTCGACACAAAGTTGCAAGTCAAAGTCGATCCCATGTCGACTTTAGCTTTGCCTTTCTTATGAATTTCGTTGGGACTTGTTTCTCCAAAAAAAATGTTTTTTCTCGTTGCCTCTTGCAAAAGTTCTTCTTCAGGTCTAAATTCAAAGTCTTTGATGAAATTCCCTTTGATTTCATTCCAATTGGATGTTTGTCCACATGCTTCTTCAATTTTATACCACTTATGTGGTATATCATCCTATGTATTCGGGAAGATATGTGGCCACACCCTTTCGTCTCTGCAGCTTACTCTTCTCCATTCTTTCTCACATTGTTGAATGTGAGTGAATGGGTCGAACCCAAGTTTGAAAGTCAAGATTTCAAAGTTTGCTGAATTTTTTTTCCAACAAATCTTTCCACAAAATATAAGGTAGCAGTATTCCATGTTCGCAGTCGTGGTGCATGTGTTTCCCACCATCAAGTTGTTTGGCATGTGAAGGATTCGACTAAGCTTTGTACTCTCCCCTGTTCTCTGACTGATTTAGAAACCTCATCGACGTGCATCAATGGAGAGTTCCTTCTGTTGAACTGTAGGGGGTGCCTCGTATGTGTATTAGTTGGGATTAATGTTGTTGTTTGTTTTAACTTCTTCTCAAGCACGATAGGGACTTCTTGTACTGAAAATGTAGGGCCTTCGTGTTTTCCTTTTTGGAGCTAGGGAAGACTTCGCCTTTAGTGAAGATGTAGCCACTTGATCGTGTTCAAAGAAAAGTCTACAATGAAAGGCGATATGTTTGTAATCTAGTGGTTGATTCCAACGTCGATCACCACTCTGAAGCACAATGTGGTCAGGAAGACCTTTCCTTAAATTTTTATAATAATAATAATAATAATCTATTTTTAAGGTCAAGGCCAAGCCAAACACCAAATTGGTGTATGAGACCCCCTTGTTTGTGGGACAAGGGACCCGCTTCGTGCAACAATTTGACTACTGAATTCTATGGAGGTGTACATACCCTACCCCCCTCTAGATTTAAACCTGTGATCTCCAAGGAGGAAACACATGTTCTTAACCATTAGCACATCCTAGTATATGTAGTAAATGCATAATGATTGGTTTCTAAGGCTAAGGAGATGGATGTATCCAAAGAATTACCAATAGTTGTCCAAGTCAAATAGCTCAAATATATTAAAGGGGGATTAATTAATTTGACCCATATTGAGACTTCCATTAGAGATTCTATATATGGGTTAAAGCTAGGGTGTGATAGTTTCATAAATAATCTAGCATTGTTTATAAACCATGACCCTTTGTTGGCAATTTAAGCTTTGCACCATTGTGATTCAAACTCCAACATGAAAAGGCTTTGTGCACATGGATGAATAAAGAATGATTTATTTGTAAAATCCCCTTAGGTTTCTTGAATGCATATGTGGAGCTTCTTAAGGGAGGGCCATAAGCCATGGAACCTACAAATCATGCTATAACCAAGAAAACTTTTCTCCTCATTAATGATGACCTATGCTAGATCAAGTTTGAGAGTTGGGGCTAATGCAACCTTGTCCAAACAAAAGGTTGGGATAAGACTCACCATGGTAGGATTGGTTGGAACTAAAGTCGTTTTGTAATAAAGAAGAGTGTCATTAAAATAAGTTGACTTAACTTTGGCAATTCCTTCTAGGGTTGAACCTTTTTTAGCAATGAAGAAGGAAATCATCTCTTTTTCTATGATGCTTTACAAATACATAGTATTGGTGGAAATTTGACTCCTTGTGTATGTTATAATCATCCAATGTGCGCCATCTTCAACTGCTTACCAACAAAAATCAATCATTGATAATTAGGGGATTCCCTTGTTATCTCGAATCTCAACCTTTACACTTGTAATATTGCTCATCATATCTAAGTTAATTGTTTTTTGCATAAGAAATTAAACAACTATTTACAAATTTCCTTATTCATTCATTTTTTCAAACACCGTGATAACATAGAGCCTTTAGCATATGTCATGCTTTACCATGTTGTGGTTGATATTGAATGCATACCCAAACAAAATTGGTGATGTTTCTTAGGTAAAAAATATATAAGGACATGTGTCATTTTAAATTTTATTAAATTTGATTTCTTATAAATTCATAGGGTATGCAATATGGTCATAGGTGGGTATGTCCAAGGTTCATCCTACATGGCTAGCTAAGTAAGATCTAGAGATTAAAGTCAAAACATAATACTTGACTTTTTAAGCTCTGTATACTATGGAACTTGGGAAGTTTTTAGTGGAATCTAAAAAAACTTATTTTTTATGGTCATTGATAATGGATGAGCTACATGACATAATACTTGACTTTTCAAGCTATGTAGTCCATGGAACTTGGGAAGTTTTTAGTGGAATCTAAAAAAACTTATTTTTTATGGTCATTGATAATGGGTGGGCTACATGTTGGTAGGACACTAACTCACCTCAGGGTCTTGCATCTTAAATGGGTTATGTGTGGTCATGCTAAAATGTTGAAGCACCTTTTGGTTTTAATCCCTTTCCAAGTATAATTAGGAATGGTTTGAACCTTTATGTGGGAAATTCCTACATGTCTCCATATTGTGGAAAGTAATTTTGTTAGGTCATTGATAATGGGTGGGCTACATGTTGGTAGGACACTAACTCACCTAAGGGTCTCGCATCTTAAATGGGTTATGTGTGGTCATGTTAAAATGTTGAAGCACCTTTTGGTTTTAATCCCTTTCCAAGTATAGTTAGGAATGGTTTGAACCTTTATGTGGGAAATTCTTACATGTCTCCATATTGTGGAAAGTAATTTTGTTAGGGAATAAACTCCCATAGACTATGGGATTTTGAGATTCACGATAGTTAATGAGTGGAAATTTTATTATTCATTTGGAAGAAAATGAATGAAATCTTATTAAATCATACACAACCTATTGTATGTTTCTTTTGGTATGCAAACTCCCTCATCCATGCAAGTGTGTACATGAAAATTCTCATTTAAATTTTGATAGTAGAAATGGATGCGACTCGCCTACAACATCTCAATTTTTGGGGAGGTACCTCATGCAATATGAGTATAGATCCACATATAGCCTTCCCTACACATTTAGACAATTCTCAACAATAAAAAATATTTGACGGGCAACCACATTATCGAGATAACTAAGAAGTGTGAGAGAGGAAGGAGTGATGTCATAGCAGAGCACCCCAACCAACACTTAATGATAAGTTTCTTACATTTTTTATTACATCTAGAAGGCCAAGAGGTCCCCTGAACCTAATAGTGATTGTCATGAATCAATTAGCATTCACTCTAACCATGTTGCTACTAGTTGATGGTCAAATCCCAAGGACCATGAAATTTTATCAACTAGAGTTGAGCTCCTCCTTGCGGTTCCCTCATGTTATTGGATTTATGTTTGTTTCTACATCATTAAACATTTGATTATGGTGTTGTTTGATTACTATATATATAGGGTTGATCTCGACATTTTTTGTGTATAATTAGTTCAATTTTAAATTTAACTAATATTGATAGTAGTCGTGATAACCACACACACACATATATATATATATGGAAAATAAACCATTTTATTATGGGTTCACCATTCCCATGCCAATAATGATTACATTCAAATTCTATTTTAAAAATATTTCATTTAAATTGTTATTATATATATAATAAACAATATTATTATTCAAATTCTGTTTTAAAAATATTTCATTTAAATTGTTATTATATATATAATAAACAATATTATTATTTTACATTCAAATGCCCCTCTTTTTGAATCTTTTTGAAATATCTAGATAGAGAGTAACTCAAATCACAATCAATATTGATTAATAATCCCAAGATGGTCAAGTAAATTTGAACTTGTAACTTAAACCTCCCGATCGTATACCTTTAACTAATGTTTTAACCAATAAACTAACCCTTAAAGCTAAAGCTATCTTTGTAAGTATTTATCAATTTACTGTTTAACTTCATTTAATAATACAATTGACTTTGCCCATTACGTAATCTTCTAAGGATGATGGAAAACTTTTATCATTACAAGTTCGTCATGGCGGTGTCCATTACCATTTATTTGATAAATAATTTCTTAATGTGGTATATCCATTAATGTTTTTAATATATAAAAGATTTTAAATTGCGTTTCCAATGAATCTTTCGATGAACATTACAGGTAAATGATAAATGACAAAAATATTAACTAATATATTTTCACAATATAATTTCATGCATTACGTGTTACTTGATTATGTTAGAAATCTTCCCATATACATCATTATTGAGTGGCATAATATGCCCATGCATAGTGAGCAAAGGAAATCCGGAATTACATTGGATCATAAGATGAAATGGGAGAAAAAAATTGTGAAGTAATAGAAAAGGTTGTATCCTAAATATATTAAGAGGATTTTTTTGGTAAAATAATGAGAGGGGAAATTGATAAATTTAATCCAAGTGTTATATCAATAAAGCATTGTCATTCAATCACTGTAGAGTAAATAAGTAATGAACAAATGAACAATCATACACATACACATGCATAGTATACTAGTGTTTTACGTAGAAACCCAAATCAGGAGAAAACCACAGAATGTTTTTTCTTATATGTCTTGAAGAATCACATTCATTGGAAGCACCAACTTCCTTTGTTTTCCAGCTACAACTAGAAGGAGGCTCCAACCCCCTAGTTTCTCAGGCTACAACCTGAAGGAAGCTCCAACTCCCCAATTCTCTGGCTACAACCAGAAGGAGGCGACAACCCCCTATGTTCTTTGGCTGCAACCAGAAAGTGGCTACAACCACTTGTCCTTGCCACTTGCCCTTGCCCCGTCCTGCCACCCTGAAGTAGAAGTAGAATGATGGAACCATTGTCAACCTGTCACTGTGAGATATACCGCTGTAAACCTGTACCAATAAATTTGAACTACGCATCAACCTATACATCAACCTATACCATAAACAAGTGCATCAACCATGCACCAACCTATACCAAATAACCTGTAATCAACATGTATCATAAACAAGTGCATCCAACCATGTACCAAGTATCAAGTAGAAGTAGAATGATGAACCATTGTCAACCTCACATCAGTGGAGATATACCACTGTGAACCTGTACTAACAAATTTGAACTAATGATCAACCCCATAATCATCCCATACCATAAACAAGTGCATCAACCATGCACCAACTCCTATACCAAATAAATCAGAATCAACATGTAATTATAAACAAGTGTATCCAACCATAAAATTCATGTACCAATCATGTGTCAACTACTCATCAACTAGTGACTCATCAATATGTACTAACATAATCAAATATACACCCCTGCATGTGCTAACCTATCAATTATTTGTCTCTAACCATGTACTCTAACATACTCAACCAAAAGCTCCTCATCAATTTTTTCATCATCCAAATCTGATTTTGTAGCTCTATAATAGACCCTCGTGTATACATGATAACATTCCTTCAAACCTTCCTAACTTCAACAACAAGAGACTACCATTTTTATCAAACTTTCTTTAGTCTCATATGCCTAGTTTTTGATTAGCTAACAACCCTAACTTGAATTAATCATAACTTTTGTACCTATAATGTATGCCAATCTAAAATCGATACATAATGTTTGTGTGTTTTATGCAATTCCCCTGTGTGTCACTACTTGGAACCCTCTTTAAAATTTGTTATAGCAAAAATGACATACCTTGTTGAATTTCGGCTAATTCTAGAGAGCCACCCTAGGTGAGCATGCCCCCACAGACGGAATATTTGTTGAATTGATTCAAACTATTACACAACATACTACACTATACCCTAACCAACACATTTAGTTTCACCTCACTTTGATCTTAGAAAGCACCATCAAAAGAATGATCCTTCCTTGCATTTCGACCTTCTTTCAATCTTCCAGACTCCACTCAGGACATCCTGGTCACTGCATCTCTACAGATATTCATCATGCCCATGACAAACGAGAGCCCTACCCCATTTCCATACCTCCAAGCAGCTCCCCAAAACATTTCCAGGTCACCTACACCACTTCACTCATCTTTATGAACAACCCACCCCCACCTCCACAACCTGTTGTCAAACACCTATCTTTGTATCCAATTTCTGAAATCATAACAATAACTCACTACTCACCTTTTATTATTTAATCTTTTAAAAATCCTCTTAAACCACTTTGACTACTTCTGGACCCTTTGGGGCTTCTAGATGACATACGAGGGTCCTCCAACTGTATTACAACTCAAACCATGAGGAGTTAAGTGTGATGTTCTACATACCACCATAAATGGAATGACATGTACCATCCTATATAGAATAATATTATCCAAAATATATTATAACTCATACCGCTATCCATCAAACAAACTTGGGTCCATTATCCAAACCCTGGGTCTCCATCCTCATGTATTTCATAACTCTCTAACCGCGAGGGGAGTTATGTGATCGCCCACATATCACCGAAATGGAATGACAAGAACTATCCATCCGGGATAGTTTCACTTGAAAATCCATTGTCCTTCATCTCATTATTCCACAAGTAAGCATGGGTTCTCTTACTCCAAGAAAGCCGCCTGTGAGGGATTTCACCATGAGGGACAATTTGAGTTCATCCATACTTAACTCTATCAACCATGACAAGATAATAATGAGTCATCTTTATATCAAACAATATTGGGTCCATTACTCCAACCTTTGTGTCGTTGTGGTTGTCTTCATGGTTGATATCAATGAAACCAACCTTTAATCAACAATCTCCCTTTGGTACTGATGGAAATTGATGCAATATTGAAATCATATCACCTTATGTTCCCTCAACCATGCTCTATCCTTTGTATCCGAGGAAATTTCCTTTGTCCTCTGTGATTTGATGTAAATCTTCCCCTTTGAACCATGCTCGCTCTCCTGCGATTCGATATAAATCTCTCCCCTTTGTCAATAATGGAAAATGTATCCTTCCATTCGGGGCTTCTCCTAATCGAATCACCGTCTCTTATGGTGCTTCCTCATATGTACATCTAAGACATAAGATAAGCATTAAAACATCTATTTGGAGTAGAAATAACCTAAGTCTTGAAGCGAAGATATTCAAAGGCTCTCATGGAAGTGGTTTTGTAAAGATGTTCCTAATCGGGTTCTTTTGTGCCCACATACCAACTCTAATGTTCTTTTCTACAAACTCCGCTCCTCAGAGAAAGTGATAATTTCGATTGGAATGTTCTTCGCCTCGAGTGCATCAACGAAGTTTTTGAGATACTGATGGCACTTGTATTATCACAATATATTGGAATGGCCTCCTCATACCCCAACTCAGAGTATCCGCTGTGTTTGTTTCATCCAAAGAACTCCGTACAAATATGCTATCGCTGTAATATAATCACTCGATGTAGATAGAGATCTGATGATTGTTTCTTTTATCCATGATACCCAAACACTTCACTCTAGAACGTTGGTTATCCACTGTTTCTTCGTCGACCATCAATACAACATGTCCAATCTACACATGTGTAGGCAATAAGTGATAGATCTTTTCCTTTGGATACCATAATCCAAACTCTAGTGTTCCTTTTGAGATATTTGAAAATCCTCTTTAATGCTAATACATGTGATTCCTTTGGTGTTTTGAAAGCGCAGTTTCACCGTCTACCTGCATTACATTTGGTCTCGATGTCGCCATATAGTAGGTCAGCTTTCAATCATTGACTTGTATCATTTCATCCAGAGGACTTCAATCATCATCTTTTCAACTTACAACTAATTCTGTACCTGAGTGATAACTAGTTTGCGCCTTCCATTCCAAACCTCTTTAGAATTTCTCTCTGATATACTTGGTTATTTGAGAAATAAAATTCCTTTGGTTGCTTTGACGGTTCAAGTCCCGTAGCGTAGGATAGTTCTCCAAGTAATCATATTTCAAATTCATTATGCATGTCGTCAGCTTAACTTGTCATCATCACTACCAAAATAATATCATCAACATAAACTTCAATTAATAAAATATTACCAATTTCATCTCGATGTAGAGGTTGTTGTCCGTGATTCCAACCCTGCCCTCGCGCATACCTCATCCAAATCGAAGTACCTCATGCCTAGGAGCCTGCTTTGACCATACAAGGCCTCTTGACTCTGGTTAATACACAGTCCTGCGGTTCTCTCAATAACCCAAACCTTCCGTTGTTCAATGTAGACTTCTTCAAGTTCCCCATCCTAAAGTTGATTTTACGTCCATCCGACCATAATTTCAACACTTTGGAGCACGCATAAGCCAAAGCAAACGGACGGCTCCATTCCCGGCAACCCAAAATGTCCTCCTCAAAAAGTTCATCCATCCAATCCTGCATATCCCACATACCAATCAGTTTGTTCATTGTTACCCATCAATCTCTTCATCCACCCCATTTCAAAACCCATTTTGTGCCGATCACATCTATTCCCTTCTCATTCCGATCCCCGCGGAACTTTTTTCATACGTGCTCCACCAACTGCACACGCTTGTCTAATTTAAATTTTAATTGGTCGACCAAGGAATCGCTAATTGTCCCTCTCATTCCATACGTTTTTATCGCTTGGTCGACGGAGATTTCATGAACCCTTGGATTTTGATGCACAACTTCAATTTATGCACCTCATTACTCAAAATAATATTAGTGAGACAAAGGCGATGCCTCGTCCATATTTATAGGCGGGAGATGTATGGGGTACTTTAATTCTTCGAACGACATCATTAATTCACATGCTTTGATATTAATGTTAGGTGTAATTATTTGTTAGTGTGAAGGGACATCTGTGTCGACGGTGGTGTGGCAATCGAGTTTGTCCATTCAAACATTAATTATATTAATGTAATTCTACAAATCGCTTGTTTCCTTTAATTAGGTCAATTTCTTTTTTTCCGATATTCTACTTGGGAATTTATTTTTCTCGTGGGTATGCCTAACTTAAACCTTGTTATTTTTATTTACAGGTTATATGGTTGGCCGGTGACTTTCGGGCTTCCATCTGAGACTTCATTTGAAGCTGCCCCGACTAAGCCTGGCTTTCTCTTATCGACTAGATTGATGCTTGACTTTTTGAGGACATGCTTTCTTTGTTGAATATGTTTGTGCTTCCTTGAAGTATTATTTACATGCTCACTTTCTTGATATCTTTCCCGATCGCTTGATCTCTAGAATTCACACTTATTTGATTGATGGGTTTCATGTTCGACTGGATGATTTGCTTCTCTTTCATCGGTTTGATTGGTCTGCTTGTGTGATTATGTCCTCACATTCATTCTCTAATGCACATCTTCGCAAAATATTAGCAATGCCTAGCTTGTAAAGGTATCCATTCATGAGAGTGAATGGTATTGCTTTCAACGCCAAGATCTTCCTTTTGTTGGTTAGAGATCTTCAGGTGCCTTCCCTTCTTCCAAAAGCTCTGTAATTTCTTCTAGTTCCTTGGGAATTGCTTCGACCCTGAATAAATTTTCATCTACTAAGTCAACATCTATCCCAGTTGGATCTTATCCTGTCTCAAGTCAAGATAGATGATCTAGGTCGACATTTTTCTTTCATGGTCGGACTACTAATACTAAGTTTAACTCTTTAAAACAACAAGAATCCATCAATAGATTTTTCCTTGATGGAACAATTTATTTACTAAATATGTTAGCGCTTGATGGTCCATGCAGAATATAAATGGATTTTCTAGTAAGTAGTGTCATAATTTTTGAAGGGAAAAAATCATAGCTAGAGCCTCACTCTCTGTCGTCGACTAGTTTATTTATGCTCTATTTAATTTCCGACTAGTGTATGCATTTGGGTGATCGACCATGTCGTCATATGGTTGGGCTAAGACTGAGCCAACAACAAAGTTAGATGCATCCACATGGACATGTAATTTTCTACCGCTTAAATCTGCATGGGCTTATACTTGCTTTCTAATAACTCTGTAAATATCACATTCTTGATGCAATTGATCCAAAGCTGGACCGAAGGCCTAAAAACGAAAGTTCTTTAATCGCATTTAAAACTAACGCCTTCATTGTGATCTATCTCACGCAGACTCCGCCATATAATGTTTTCTCAAATAGACACCGGCGAAAGTTATCGTGTTCCATCAAATTCCCAACAGGAAAAAAGTCAACTGGTCAGTCAATCACGACATCGTTAGCGACGACAGTGATATCATGATGATGCGTCATCATGTCATGTGGCATTCACCCTCGTGAGGCATCACCGCACACCAAATCTCGACGCTTTTAAATGAGCTGGCAACCTGGCATAATGGATTTGACATGTGGCATTGTACATATGCCAATGGCGTCAGTACATGACGCTATCATCGCTAAAGGATGTGGATGAAACGTGGCTGTTCTGGACGGGCGCAAGGTAAGGACTGCAAGCATGGACGGGACATGGCACGACATGCTGTATAGCGGATGATGTATGCGACCGGTTAAAATAAACGTAATGTGGTAGGTTGACCGATGCCTAATCGTACAATCGAAAGCGTTGGTACGGAACCAATTTGAGAGAGAAAATGTACCCAATCGTGAGGTGCGCCCAGGCACCTCAAATCTTTCCCATGAAACGCAATTTGTTATGGGCTCCGGGGATCTGCAAACCCCGACCTCATGGATGAACAATGCTAACCAACCACCTAACCAAACAAAAGTTAGGTGGTACTTGTTAAGTCAAATGGCATAAACGCCTTTGAGCTGACAAAGTTGGTGTGGATTGATAGTTCTATCGACCTGGCCCCTACTGCCCCGGGACTGTGTGTGGATAAATGCAGACTGTGAGCTAATATCCTATGGAGCTCGGTTTGGGGCTTTGCCACATGGGCCAAAGCCATAAGACTAAGAGCTAAGATCGGAGGGGCCAACGTGCTAGGACTAGCCCGAGGACACATGGACCATTCACATATGACCAGGGGCCCGGAATTCAGGGGTTGCACCCTGTTATGCACATTTTTGGGTTTTTAAAACTATATGCTAACTTTATTGATTTTTAAGTCTGTTTTGGGAGATTTTGTCCATTAATTGAGGATTTGGAGCTCTTTTGGTGCGTTGTAGATCTTTGGGAGGAAGTTGGGAAGATGTTACCAACTCCAAATCTATTTAAACCAGAGGGTTCTTGGAAGCCTTGGATAGGTTCAAAAGAAGAGAAATGCTATAGAATTGTGAATCCAAAATCATTTTTATGCAGGGAATCCAAAAGAGTAGCTGAGCATTGAAGGCCATTTCTGGGAGTTTTGCTCCACCTTTTTCAGTTCCATCAATTGTGTTGGATTCTTAAGGTAGAGAAAAACACAAAAAAAACCATTTTGTAATCCATTTGACACTATTATGATGTACTTTTAAATCTTCAAACAAAAATAATAAATTCTCGCCCACTGAGACAAAGGCCAAAGTTGTAGGCGATATTGCCGAACTCCGTTAACAACCAGCGTTATGGTTTGTTGATTCTTTGTGCTTATTTTCAGATCTATATATCTTGTATTATGGCTGCCATGTTATATCAATAATTTCTTCCTCTTTATTCAATTCCTAAATGGTTAATGAACTTATACTTTAAAAACTTAACGATAGTCTTTAAAAAGAAATTCTCGGATCAAGCGGTATCGAGGCCGGTTAACGGTTGGTTTTGAGTTTGTACTACAGGAAAAGATGACCCGTGGTGAAGGTGAGCTTGTTGAAGAGAATCTTGAGATTGTATTGAGAAAGAGAACTTCTCAAGGCGAGAAGATGGGTATCGGAAGAGGGACTTTCTCACGACGAGATAGAGTTTCGAAAGACTTTCTTTGCCATCTCCGAGATGGTAAAGGTTTTATATGACAATTAATTGGAACAGAAGAGATCGATTCTAGGTGAATATTCAAAATCCAAAGTAAAGGACCTTAAACCTCCCCACCTTCTTCCATCAACTTCTTCGCCACGTTCCAAATTCAATCAGAAGAAAACATTCCCATAAACATAAATATGAAATGCATTTACTTCTTAAGCTTTCTTGATGAAGTTTGAATTACCTATGTATGGATGGGGAAGCCAATGCAAAGAGGCTTTGATAACCAGGCTCTTACGATGGAAGTTTATTGCGCGGTGCAACAAATCAAGGATGGGGCAAATCAAATCAAATTACCTTCTGGATTTCTTATAAAACGCGGTCCTTATATCTAGGGATAATCTAGAGATCATGTCTCGAGGCCTATAGGTCCTGCATGGAGTACCGAAGGATTGATTTGAGTATGGTCTCCTGAGGGCCCATCTCTTCTTCTTCGTCAGATTTGTCCCGGCTTCAACAGTAGTGCAGCTTTCCATCACCACCACCCGGCCCCATCGGAGAGGACTCTTTCTCCATGAGTGTAATTGGTCCGAGGTATCATGCATGTGTCATCGGATTGTTATAAACTTCATATATGCACAGTTCCCTTTCTATTTCCGGATGATCGCTTGATCTTACACTCAATCCACTTGACCATTAAGTTGGGGCGGGATTGATTGGGTAACTTAGCGATTTGATATTCATGGGTTTTGGCTAACCACCAAGGGGGATTTGCGAGCTATCGGCCCTTCTTCCCACCATCTTATCACATTTACATCTTTTACCAGCTACTTTAACCCCCCTGGGCCTTTAGCCCATTCCCCTAGTCCGACCATTGGGATGACCTTTGAGGGTTACACTTTGTCTCATGGGAAGAAGGGGCTAAATTCCTGTGGGTAAAAGCAATCGGTAAAAGATAAAAAGCCATAGGGAAATAAACCTAGAGATGCTTCACTAGGATCCCTGAGAAGGCAAATAAAAGCCTCTCAATAAGAAACCAAGGACCCCTAAGAAAAATAACAAAAAAAAAAGACCTAACCAAGAGGATGGGAGGTCTCATCACTTGTCTTACTATGTTCATAGGTATCCAAATGTATGACATCAAGCTTACCATGTGGTCATCACCAAGTTGTGTATGTTGACCTTTGCTTGTATGGGCTAAAGGAAAGGGGTCTCACTTAGCCACCCATTACTTTCTCAAGATACTAGCAGTAACGCTTGCCAATCAGAAGATACCAGTGGGTAACGCTGTCAACTCTGGCCACCAAGCCAAGGCAGTGTCCTCTGGTCAGACCTTGAAGTAAAAAAATAAAGAAAAGCAATAAAAGAAAAATGAAGGCAATAGAGGGCTTGGAAAAAATGCATCCATGACGGGTACAACTTGCCTCCTACAAAGGCACCCACAGACAACACCTGCCCTTGGTCTTACTATGACCGGACATCCCTAAAAACCATATCACCTCATTAAACATGGCTTGAATGATCTTTTGAGGAAACTTTCCATCTCTTGTGGGTATTATCCCAATAGGTTATTTTGTCGGTTTCCTTAGCTTAGTATAGTAGATTTGTGTAATATCTTTGAGCTCTTAGATGATATGTTAGGGATTTCATGCATATATTTGATAACTTTAATGATGAAATATGATTTACATTGCTATGATATCTAGGACTGATGAGGCCATGGAGGGTGTAGTTTTTGATGTGCAGGACCATACCCGACGGACAGGTACCAGAGGACCGATACACATGGGGAGATGATTAGCTCGGACCTCCATGGGGCTGAAGATCCCATCAGATGGTTGCTGGGATGGCAGAGGCAGGACAACATCATGATGAGCCCTTGCATGAAGAAGACAGAAGGACGCCCTCACCAGGACACTTTGGCAGAGATTGACCTAGGGGGGATCGCCCCCTGCAGATGAGATGATGGATTTGATGGACAAGACGCCACCCAGGGCAGGCTGGACGTTTTTTGGAGGATGTGGCAGTGTGCTTGGACCATTTGGCATGTGTGGCAGCCTGCAGAAGCCCTAGAGGGGCCAACGTTTTGCCTTCTGGATGTTGATGATGCCCAAAAAGGGCCAACGTCTCCCTCAGAGGGGCCTGATGTCTCTTTTTTTTTAGCTCTTACTTTGACATTTTAGCATTTAATGTGACAAATAATGGAATATTGTTAAGTCAGCCTTGTCGGTTGTTTTTTTTTAATGACCTATTTTGTAAATTAAGGTCATTTGGATGATATATATTGAGGACGTTAAGCCTCATTTTTGATATAACATAACTCACTCTCTTGTGAGAGGATTCTTTTTAGTCTTTTGTCTTGTTATTGGCTCTTGGAGTTGAGGCGCTACACTTGGGAGGATTATCTTTGGCATGCATATGGTGTTTTTATCATTGGAAGGTGTTACAACTAGGGTTTGAT
>SNQJ01S0141417.1:60628-71384 GCA_010110895.2 Picea sitchensis
TAAAGTTTGCAATTTCATCAAAATTTGTGGATGAGGTAACGTGTGATGTGGTGCCACTCAATGAATGTGGAATGGTCTTAGGAAGTCCTTATTTGTATGATCGCAAAGAAATATTCTACAGGGAATAGAATCAATATCACTTGACCAAAGAAGGTAATGAATATGTTGTACATGCTCATTACTTAAAAGCAAATCAATCTCTTCAAACAATGGAACAATAAAGGAAGGTAGCTCATGCAAGAAACACACCTATAATTGTGCCAAATAAAGCAATTGATCTTAAGCATGAACATGAGATGGTTGTGGAATGGATGTTCAATCATACTTTGCTTCAAGATAAGCTAATGTCGTGCAAGTACTACAAACATATTAGCTCATTTGCAGTCATACTTTTGATGTTATCATTGCTAATGTTTTCAACATGGATGATAGTGGCTTTAGTAAGATGTGAAAGAGTACAAGTGGCTAACAATATGTTGTCAGTTATCATGGTTGTTTTGCAATTGATCTTGATGAGACAGGTGCACAAGACAAAGTTTAAAGACAGAGAACAAGTGGGGTGGCCTATCCCACACTTGATAATTGGTTAGTATCCTTTTGGAGGACCAAAAGGTCTTAGTGGGGAGGTGTGATCCAAAATGGATCTAGGAAGGCCTAAATATCAAAGTTCTCAGAATTAGACGAAACTAGTTCCATTGCGTCCGTCTCGTTGAGTTAATTTCGTCCATATAATTTTTTCCTCAAACAGACACCCTATGCGAAAGTTATCACGTTCTGATCAAATTCCCAAACAGACAAAAAGTCAACTGGTCAAAGTCAACGTCAACGTCAACAGTACGATAGGTGACATCATGATGACATGGAATCACCAGGAGGTGACACGTGTCACTCGGATTCAGCGTTTTTGGGTTGAGTTGGCACATGTACAGATTTGACATGTGGCACTGTACGGATGCCACGTGGCAATCCATACATGACGTGGCCCAATGACAGGATGACACGTGGATGTACGAATGATAGTTGGGATGTATGGATGTTGACGTGGCACGACACGTGGCTGTACGATGGATGATGTGGAAAGTCACTGGGCAGGTGACTCGGTTGTACAACAGTGACGTGGTAGGCTGACTGTGCTGGTACGGACCATTCTGAGAGTGACACATGGCCCAATCAGAGAGTGCCACGCGCCCCCCCCCATTTTTCCAATGACAACTAGTTCAAAAATTTGTTATGGGTTGGGGGATTTGAACCCCTGACCTCATAGATGAATAACGTTTTTGCAACCAACGACGGACCAAATGGGCTAGGGTGGTACTTGTTATGCTAATTGGCATAAACACCTTTTGAGTTGATAATGGCGCGGATTTTAGGATAATCCCCGGTCGGTGGGGGCTATCCCCATCCGACCAGGGGCTAATGACCAGGAGCTAACAACCTATGGAGTGCATGGAGGTTTTAGGGCTTGGCCACATGAGCCAAAGCCATAAGACTAGAAGCTAAGATCGAAGGGGCCAACGTGTTAGGTCTAGCCCGAGGACACATAGACCATTCACATGAGACCAGCGGCCTGGAGGAAAGGGGTTGCACCCTGTCTATGCACATTTTTTGGGTTTTTAAACCATAATGTATGGATTTATTTGATTTTAAGCCTGTTTTTGGGGGATTTTGTCCATTATTGGAGGATTGGGAGCCCTTTTTGAGGCCAAATATTGGGAGGAAGTTGGGAGGATGTTACCAACTCCAAATCTATTTAAACCAAAGATTCTTGGCAGCCATGGACAGGTTCAGATAAGGGGAAATGATGAGGAATTTGACAGTCAAAGCCATTTTTATGCAGGGAAGCCATTGAGGAGAGGAACTTTGTGGGCCATTTCCGGGAGCTTCGCTCAACCGATTTCAGTGTCGTCAGTTGTGTTGGGTTCTTGAGGTCTAACATAACACAACCAGACCAGTTGTTTATCCATTTGACACTTTTCTGATGTACTTTTGAAGCTTTGAAGAGAAATAAGAAAGTCTCACCCACTAAGACAAAGGCCCAAAGACATAGGTGATATTGTCGAACTCTGTTAACAACTTAGTTGTTATGGTTTGTTGATTATTTGTGATTATTTTCATATCTACATATCTTATTATGGCTTCCATGTTATATCATTAATTTCTTCCTCTTTCTTCAATTCCTAAATGGTTAATGAACTCATGTTTAAAAACTAAACCATAGTCTTTAAAATATCTTTTTGGATCACCAATGGAACTCGACTTCTTTCTTTAACAACTCATCAATTGAAATGTTATGTCATAGTAGTGCCAGATAAACTTTCTATAGTATCCGGTATGCCCAAGGAACATTTTGATTTGCTTATGATTATTTGGTGGTTTCAAGTTGAGAATAACCTTGATCTTGGCCATGTCGGCTTTAATTCCATCTTTGCATACGATGTGGCCCAACGTAATTCCTATAGGCGTGGAAAAGATGCATTTTTAAATGTTCAAAGACAAGTGAATTTGTCTGCATCTTTACAACATCATTCTTAACCATTGGATATGATCTTTCAACAAGTTGTAAGTAGTATGGTCATCAAAATACACAAACCATTGTTTTGTAAATGTATTCTTGAAATGCCTTAACCACTATCCTGGAGAAGACTATTGGGGATTTCTTGAGGTCGAATGACATTACTTTGTATGCAAATGACCCAAACTCGAACGCAAATATGGTTTTTCCCTGATCTTCTTTTGCTATAGGTACCTGATTATAGTCAGAGAAGCCATCAATGAAAGAATAACATTTGTGTCCTGCAACTTCATTGATGATTTTGTCAGCAAACAACATTAGGAATGGATTAGTTATTGTAATTTTGTTCAATCCTCTGAAGTCGACGCATATTCTAAGTTTCTTTGAGCAGTGTTTTTTAGGTTGCACGACCATCAAATTTTCCCATTCCGACTTGTCAATAGGGTATATAATGTCAGCAGCTAACATTGCTTTTATCTCCTTTTGGACCGTGGGCTTATATTTACGTGCCAACTTGTATGGTAATTTTTTGATGGGTTTGGCCCCAAGGATAAGGTCGATTTCCATCTCTCCCATATCTTGTACCAACCCTTTCAAGTATTTGTAATCTCGTGCAAAGACATCTTGGTATTCTTTTAGTAGGTCGACTATTTCCATGGTTTTCTTGTCGGACCAATAGTCACCTATTCTGGCCATTTTCGGCCGATCATCTATTGAGATGTTGAACTCTTTAGTATTTATTTTTACATCCATCCACTTGGGTGATTTAGATTTTTCCAATTGGCGTTCTCCTTCTACAACTTTATTATAGCCTAATGGGAAGCCAGGTTCTTCTATGTCTTCCTTTTCTTCTTTTTCTTCCTTAGACACTGAGTAGATTGTTTTTACGTAATTTTGTACTCCTTGATGGTTTTTCTTCCATCGAAAACTCTGGCCCGAAAAACTTATGTTTTCCATATATATTTGAAGAGATATTACATTGTCTTGATTATGCATTGACACAAAGTTGCAAGTTGAAGTCGATCCCATGTCAACTTTAGCTTTTCCTTTCTTATGAATTTCGTTGGGACTTGTTTCTCCAAAAAAAAATGTTTTTTCTCGTTGCCTCTTGCAAACATTCTTCTTCATGTCTGAATTCAAAGTCTTTGATGAAATTCCCTTTGATTTCATTCCAATTGGATGTTTGTCCACATGCTTCTTCAATTTTATACCACTTATGTGGTATATCATCCAATGTCTTCGGGAAGATATGTGGCCACACCCTTTCGTCTCTGTAGCATACTCTTCTCCATTCTTTCTCACATTGTTGAATGTGAGTGAATGGGTCGAACCTAGGTTTGAAAGTCAAGATTTCGAAGTTTGCTGAATTTTTTTCCAACAAATCTTTCCACAAAATATAAGGTAGCAGTATTCCATGTTCACAGTCGTGGTGCATGTGTTTCCCACCATCGAGTTGTTTGTCATGTGAAGGATTCGACTAAGCTTTGTACTCTCCCCTATTCTCTGACTGATTTAGAAACCTCATCGATGTGCATCAATGGAGAGTTCCTTTCGTTGAACTGCAGGGGGTGCCTCGTATGTGTATTAGTTGGGATTAATGTTGTTGTTTGTTTTAACTTCTTCTCAAGCACGATAGGGACTTCTTGTACTGAAAAGCATGATTTTGATCGCTTTATTGGTATGGCCTCTATCGACCAACGTTCCTTAGCTTGAGCTTCGTAATTCTCCATTTTCCAATCGTATATTTTTGTATCTAAGTTTTGTCCTATTAACAATGGTGACCCAACTAAAATTTCTCCTTCACTATTGGGATCGACGTTGTCCTTTTGTTCATTCATTACTCGATACAATCGTCAAGCTTCATTGGATTCGTTACATGTCTCAATCCAGGGTTTTCCTTCTTTGGGTTCCAATGGGATTATGATTTTCCTGCCGCTACCTTTAAATTTAATTATGTCCCTCTCGAGGGAGATTTTGGCCCTCATGCTTCAACCCCATGGTCTTCCAACTAATGAAAGATAAGAAAGGATGACTTCGACCAGATTAATAACTTTGAAGTTGACTCTTGTCAGGATTCCCATTATGGATGTTACGACACTTTTAAGTGTGCCAATTGGTTCAATGAACCTTTGATCTACTAGTTTTAGAAAATTCATTTTTGGTTGAAGCAGGGGTTTCTTGAGTCGAACCCACGTTTCTCTAGGGAGGATGTTTACTTGGGACCCAAAGTTGACTACGACTTTCTTGATCATATTTTCGTCGATTTCCAGGTCGACTTGTGGGTCAAATTCATTCCTATGTCTTTCCTAAGATAATTGTCAAAGACTTTTGACTGGTCTTTGATCTTCTTTGTATTCTCTTAAAATTCCCAGTAAGTAGATCAAGCGACCGACCCACTGTTTTTCTTTCATTAATTGGAGAAATTCATCTAGCATAGTGTCTGGAATATTTGCATGTCCTCCCTTGTTTCCATTTACTTTGTCCTAGTCAATGTTTTTGAAGAATTTCATTGCTTCCCACATTATTATTTCTTCGTGTTCTAGGTCAGGATATGCATTTTGGCCTCCCCTCTCTTGACTTGGCGAGTCTAGGTAAATGTATTCACCAGCTCTCGATCATGTTACTACATGGAGATATTTTGTATGTAAGATGTCATGCTTTGGAACTGTATGCAAGAGGTTTACATTTCACTTATTCATTACTTTATCTAGCACAATTGGACAATCTTCAAGGAAGTGGTCTCCCACTCCGCAAAAGTTGTAGAACTTGAGATCAATTATGTCCTTTATTGAGAAATCCAAGCTTATGTGGTCGTCCTTCTAGAATTTGAAGCAATAGTAGCGGCCTCGACCACGCCCTCTGTCGAATGCTCCTCTTCCTCCTCTTTCTCGGCCTTGATAACCTCCATGACCTCGACCTCTATAGTTGTTTCCATTACCTTGGTCGATGTGTTGGTTGACCATCTGTGTATGATATACTGAATGGATGTTTGTTCTATTTTTCCCATTCAACCAACATTCTTGCATCGAATGATCATTTTCCTTACATATGTGGCACCATTTTGGTCGCATATTCCTTAGATTGCGTGGGCAGTCTTTTGTGGCGTGATTTGTTACACCTTCACAGATATCACAGAATGTTTCAATTTGAATTCGTCAAACTGTTGGATCCAATGAATTACTAAATTTACAATAATATTTTGTAAGTCCTTTGCTAGAACAGATTGTGCACCATAGTTCATTGCATGAAATTGACATATTTTCGATTGATTGTTGCAGTTATGTGATTTTTTCTTCTAGTATTTTCTCAGTGATTAGTGAAGTCGAAGCGCCTTCATCATCCATTTCTATCCGTTGGATTTTTTTAATGCTTCTTCGCACGTATGGATATCATACATGCGTAATGGTACTCCGATATTTTGCAATAATCTTACCACATACCATTGTACAAATAATTTTTGTTCAATTACATAGGAAATTTGACTTAAAAGATCTTTAAATATTTTATCATATTCGCTGACGGTTTCGCTCAGATTCTGCTTTATCTCTTTCAATTTTTGTGTCGTTAGGTGGCTTATATCTTGTGTTTTCAAAAATGTGAGGAAGTTCCGCTTTATTTCTTCCTTCAAACGTCGTTGACTGTCTATGAAATTCATGAACCAGGTAAGATCTCTGGCTTGAAGCGTAGCACCAAATTGAGCCATTTGTTTATCCTCGTCGATTATATCAGTCGTGTCCCATAATTTCTGACAAACGAACCAATGTCATTTGGGATATCTATCGCCTTCGTTAATGGGGATATGATTGAGGCCAATTGTTGTTTTCTTGGGATTTTTTAAGGCTGGAACTATTGCAAGAGTTTTGTTCGAAGTCGACTGGGAAGTCAATGTGGTCTTACTTTTTCAAGTCGAAGTCTGGATATTCGACTAGACCAATACAATTTGTTGTTGATCTCCACTCAGAATGTATTCAAGTGCTAACTGTGCTTGTTCTTTGCTTGGGCTTAGATCATTTTTCTAAAACCTTTATCTATATATTCGACGAATCGTCCTCTAAAGGGTTGTGTCGATTTGTATTCACCATTTGTTGTTTTAGAGTCTTCCAAAAGTAGATTCAGCGGGGGGAAAGAGTCTGTGAGGTCACTTATATGGAGGAGTATATCCTCTCGTCAGTTTTTAATATTTTCTTGTGCTTCAATTAGCAATGTATCTCTTATCTGACTAGCATTTTCATTTTGACACCGCAACTTTGGTGATTGTGTATCCACATGAAGTCTCTAGCGGAGGAAGTCTGCAATACGTAGGCTTCTTACAGGGGAAAGTTAAACCTTGGGTCCTGAATCATCGATCTCCATACTATCGAATTGTTCAATCGCTTATTAGGCGCCACCAACTCCCACACTCACTTGCAAGATTTTACTCCTCCTAGAAGCTGTCAGGGTGCTCTCAAGGGTTGCTCCAATGATCTGTTGCACATGGGTATGTTTCCTATAAGAATTTCGGGGATCCATTTCATTTTGTAATTCTTCTCACCTCTTTTTCCTCTTGTCCCACTCCAATTTTTTAATATCTAATGAGGGTTTATGGGTTTGCATTCGACATGCAAACTTCTCACTTGTTTCGGTTATCTTCCTCACGACTTCATACATTTTCAACTTGAGTGTGCTCGAATCGACTTATATCATCTCATGGATTGTCCAGGCCCCCATTTTCGGCCTGACTTACTGACAGTCACTGTTGTTACTCGTTCTAGTTGATTTCATTTCTTCCTAAAATAATCCCAAGCTTCTCTCTTATCTTTGCAGCTAGATTCCATAAATTCTTCCCACTCTTCTTGTTTTTCTTTCCACTTGGAATTCAGAGGAGAGTTTTTCAGAAGGGGTCAGTATTTGACAATGTCCCCAACTCCCTTGTTTAAAGGAAACTTATGAAGTAAGGATGAGATGGTGCAAAGGAACCCATCGTGTAATTCTGTGTAGAATTTGTTTTTGATGGTTTTGATTGACTCTCTGTCTTCAATCACTTGTTCTTCAATGTAATCACACACGATCTTTTCAAACCACTCATTGAGGTTTCTTCTTTTTCCATTTATAATTTTGTGCATCAATTACTCATCGAGAGTGAGTCTGCACATTATATTGATTGATATATTTGTACAATGCTTCTATAATGGCTTCTAGGAATTGTTCGTGTGTATCTTAAAATAACTGAGTACATGCTTTGGCTAACATCAATCGGTTTCTTCTTGTGTAGTTTTTAATATAATTGGTAATTTTACTCTCACACCATTCGCGTATGTCTTCCAAGGTTAACATCTATGTGATTTTTTATTTATGCATGCCCTAGTTCAGAACTACTGGCAATGGAACCAATGTTGCAGTCTAAGGGAAAGTACGAGAAGTTACCGATAGATCCTTACATAGAGAAACACACATTACAACATTATATATAGAAGCACATAGAGACATAAGTAGGCATACACAAGAAGTGGGGGAACCATCAATGCATTTTATTGGATAGAAATACAACCTTTGTCTTTCCATTACATAGCCACACAAACACACACACAGACACACACACATGCATATATGTGTGTGTATGATATACAGTTACTAGTCGGGTACAGTTCTTAACCGCTCAGTCGGTCGACTCCAACTATCTATTCGACCGAATTTACATTTGTTGAGCACAATGGAATTGGATCCTTTTCCTTAATCAAGGAATATGATTCATAACTCGTGTTTCATGTACCATATGGACTTTTGTGTGTGGGAATCAACAAGAGAAGAGTTTCCTCCCAAGATGTAGCAGTTATAGTTCTTTACTACTCTCAAGAATTAGACTCATTGCATTTTCAAAAGGAGAAGGTATGGAGTCTTAGGGACTCTTAATTGGATCGACCCAATAGTTATCCATATTTGTATCTTACCAACAAGAGGGCCTCTGTATTTTTCCTTTAGGAGCTAGAGAAAACTTTGTCTTCAAAACACTACCACATGAACATGGTCAAAACAAAGTTTGTAATGAAAGGAAATGTACTTGTAATCCAAGGGTTGAGTCCAACTTTTGTCACCGCTATCAAGCACAATGTATCAAGAAGACCCTTGCTTAAATTTGAAAAATGCATATCCTAACGTAGGTAGTAAACACATAAGGACTGATTTTTTAGGTCAAGGATATGAATGTACCCAAGAATTACTAATGGTTGTTAAAGTTGAAGAACTCCAATATTAAAGAGAGATTAGGCAATTTGATCCATATTGGGTATATCATTAGTGCTTTTGTATATGAGTTAAAGCTAGGGTGCAACGATTTCATAAATAATCTAGCATCGTCCATAAACAATAGCCTTTCACGAGAGACTTAAACTTTGACCATTAACATATAAACTCCAAATCAAAAAAGCTTTGTTCATGTGGATGAAGAAAGAGTGGTTTCTCCATAAAATCCCCTCGGTCCCTTGAATCCATGTGTGGAGTTTATTCAAGGAGGGCCATAAGTTGTTGAACCTAAAAATCATGCCATAAGAAAGAAAACAACTCTCCACATTGATGATATGTGTTGAATCAAGCTTGAGGGTTGGGGTTGAGTCAACCTTTTCCACACAAAAGGTTGGGATAGGGATTCCTAGGGGAGGATTGGTTGGAGACCAAGTTTCTCCCCAATAGAGAAAAGTGTCCTTAAAAGAAACCAACTTACATTTAGCAGTGCCTTCCAAGGTTGGATATTTTTAAGCAATAGAGGGGATCATCATTTTTTCCATGAAAATGAAGTACCAGGTACAAAGTCAACTCCTTATGTATGACATTATCAAATAGTGTGTGTCATCTTCCAACTACTTACCAATAAATATCAATTGTTGAGTAATGGGGGGAATCCCTCTTTATCTTGGATCTTAGCCTTAACACTGGCTATGGAGTTTGTGCTCATCATCTCTAAGTTTATTGTTTTTCCCAAGAACATTTTTACAACTATCTATAGATTTCCTTCTACAAACATTTTGTTGACATCCTATTTTCTTTAGCAAATGGCATGATTTATAGTGTTGTGGTGGATAGTGAATTTCATGCCAAAAAAATAAGATTGGTGGTGTCTCATAACAATTCAAAGCCTAATATTATATCTAATATGTGTCATTTCAAAATTTATTGAAATTTAGATGTTTTCATATCTAAATCCATAGGGTATGTATATGGTTATAAGTGATTATTCCCAAGGCACATCCTATATGACTAGTTAAACAAGATCTAGAGATTAAAGTCAAAACGTAAGATTTGGTTTTTCAAGCTCCTTGGTCCATGGAAGCTTTTAGTGGAACCTAAAAGAGCCTATTTCCATTGGTGGGTGGTCTACATGTTGGCAAGAGACTAAATCAACTAAGGGTCTCACATCCTAAATGTCTCATGTGTGATCACATTGAATTACTCAAGTGCCTTTTTTGGTTTTCCCCCTTGCCAAGTCTACCTAGGAGTGGGTTGAGACTTAATGTCGTCAATTCCTACATGCTTCCATTTCATGGAAATCAACTTTGCTAGGGAATACAATCCCAATGGCTACGGGATTTTGAGATTCATGACAACAAATTAGAGTGAAAATTATATTTTTCATTTGGAAGAAAAGGAATGAAGTCTTATTTAATCATACACGACGTACTAGGTGTTTCTCTTGGTATGATAACTCCCTAATCCATGAAATCTTGTACATGCATATTCTCATTCAAGTTTTGAAGGCTGAAATTGATGTGTCCCACCTAAGAATATCTCAATTTTTTGGGAGGTATCTCATGTAATATGAATAGAGAGCCTCTTGAAGCCTCACTTGTACATTTACTCTACTCTTGACAATCACATAGAGTTGGGGGGGAAACATGCCATCAGGCTAGTTGAGCAGTGAGAGAGAGGAGGGAGCATTGGCACAATGGACCACCCCAACCAACACAACATAATATTAAGTTTCCTACACTTGTGCTTTCTATCTATAAGGTCGGTAAGCCCCTTAAACTTAACAATGATCATTGGGAATTGATTATCACAAAGTCTAACCTTTCTACTATTAATTGGTGGCCAACCCCAAGGACCATGATGATTTGTTACCCAATGTTGGTCCTCTCCTTGTCAATCCCCGATATTATTGGATTTATGTTTGTCTCTAGGACATGTATCACTTGATTATGATGTTTTGGGTTGATTTGGGCCAAGTCCAATTTTTAGCCATAGAAGCAAATTACAACTACTAAAGAAATCATA
>SNQJ01S0141418.1:3633-24856 GCA_010110895.2 Picea sitchensis
GTAGTTGAATTGTCCGCAAGGAGTGCGTTGACAAAGGGTTCAGAGGTTTGTCTCTGAAAGCTCAAACTAGATAGCTTATGTTCTCATTCAAAAAGAAGTGCAGTCAGGCACAGGAGCCATGCAAGGAGTGCGCAGGCCGAGTAAAGTGATGCAGGAGCATCACCAACATCAAGCGAGCCAGCGCAAAAGCGAAGGACAGTTGGACAAGCCAGCACAAGATTTTTAATTTCTCTTGGATTTGATGCGCGAACATAAATATAGCAATTTAATGAAGTGCACTTGTGTAATGTAAACGGACCTTGAGTGGATTACTCTCGTCCTTAGTAGATAGGAGACATTTAAAGTAGTTAATGTAAGTAGGTAGAATTGAATGTGTAGATTAGACAGTTTTAGAGCACAAGAGGGAAAACGGGATATAGACACCCTCATTTGTGTATTGTAACATTAGATGGAAGATGAAGCATTGGAGCAAGAGCATGCAGAGAGTTGTGTAAGAACACCCATGTACAGATATTTGAATTAATAGAAGAAATATTTAATTCAAATTCATGGCGTCGTGTTTGTTCTCTGTGCATGTATGTTGAATGATATGCTCATGAATGTTTGCTTCTTGTTATACATTTGACTTTTATACTTTGTATATCATTTCATGTTTGAGTTGAAGTTTGAGAGGAAGATGGAATGAGTTTCAATTGTTTCTCTATATGAGTAAGAATTCCTGCAAGGAATGCAGTTGAGGTGTCCGCAAGGAGTGCGTCGACAAGGATTTAGGGTTACGTCTCTGAAGCTCAGATAGTTTTACTTTTGTTCCCATTTCCTCAAAAGTGAAATTGGGCACAGGAGCTGTGCAAGGAGTGCACAGGCCAAGCTAAGCCTCAGAGTTGTGAATCTGAGCAGAGCATTGAGAGACTGTTGTTGCAGGTGTGCACAGAGTCAAAGATTTTCAACACTTGGAAGGGGTTGAAGATTTGCCGCAAGGAGTGCGTGCAAAGGTTTTTCTTAAAGACGCAGAGTCGTGGAAAAGTCGTAGGGAAGAAAATATTCGAAGTAGTCAAAGGAAAGAAAGATTAAGTGTTTTGAAGTTTTTAGGAAGGTGTTGCAAGTTTGCATGCAGGTGGATGAGTTCCGTGGAGGAACACTTGGTCATTCGCAGAAATCACCAAGGATGGACGGACGGTTGGAATTCTCCGAGGAGAATTCATGAATTTCCATGAGCCGTTAAATCTCACAGAGGAGCAGGGGAGATACGCCAAGTATTCCCAAAGGGTTCAAAGCTTAGGAGAGGCAGAACCGTAGATACGAGTCACAGGGACCGTCGGATTTACACGTGGAATCGTGCATCGGGGTTTCGTGGGTGGAAGTCCCATAACCATTGCAACAGGAATCGCGAAGTCGCGAAACGCGATATCCCGACAGGTAAGAGACCAGTGTGGGGCCACATGAATCAGAGGAGTGGACAGGTGGCACAAGTTTCAGAATTTCGTAGGGTGAAGTGCCGAAAACATCGCATCAGGATTCACAATACCGTGAAGTCCAAAATGCCGATGGAGTGAAGGACCGTTGAAAATTCAACTCTCGCCTGTGTCAGAGTTTTGGCGTATCGGTAATCAAGAGTCGGGAAAGTGAGTTGTTCAACATCGCAAGTGCCGAGATCACGATAGGAAAAGTCCCGATAAGGTAAAGCAGAGGGTCAGCGTTGACTGTATTGGCATTCATGGATTCGAAAGTCCAACGCTCAACCACTGACCTCGTGAAGTCGCGAAGTCCGATCTCCCAAGTGCAAGAGGGGATCGCGTGAGGATTGCTCTGGGTGCAGATTTCCCGATAAGGAAATAGAAGAATCGTTTGGAGTTCTTCAGGCCGTGAGGAAGAGAAGATCCTGTGAACGGACGTGCTTGTGAGCACGCGACTGCATCATAAAGTCTCAGGGTTGCGAACCTGAGTGAAGTATTGAGAGATTGTTGCTGCAGGTGCGTGCAGAGTCGAAGGATTTCAACACTTGGTAGTGTTTGAAAGTCTGCCGCAAGGAGTGCGTGCAAGGGTTTTTCTGAAAGACTCGAAGTCATGAGAAAGTTCAACAGGATTTGAACCTCCGAAGGAGTCGAAGGAAATCAAGAGGCCAAGTACCTTTAAGTTTTGAAGGAAGGCGTAGCGACATCGGACTGTAGGAGGACGAGTTCTCAAGTAAAGAGACAGACGGTCGGAATTCTCTGTGGAGAGTCTGCGAATTCCCATGAGCCGTCAGATCTCAAAAAGGAGCAGGGGATTTACCATGAGTATTCCTAAAGGCGCAAGCTCAGGAGAGGCAGAGCCATCAATCCAAGTCAGACAGGAGTCATTGGATCACTCGTGAAGTCACCTATCGGGATTTCATGAGTGGAAGAGCTAAAGACTTGGTATCAAATTTCGCAAAATCATGAAACACGAAGTCGTGAAGAGTTAAAAGGACAGTGTGGGGCCAAAGGAGTCAGCGAGGTGGACAGGCGGCACACTATCGACGTAGAATTCAATCGCGTTGACCATTTCAAAGTTTCGTGAGTCGAAGTTATGAAAGACTTGCATCAAAACTCGCGAAGTGTGAAGTCCCAAAACAACGAGAAGAATAGTTTTGGGGCCTGTGCCGAGAAATGTGTCGGAGTCTGACACTTCGAGATTTCGGGGAATATAGCATCAGGATTTTTGGGGTTCGTGGAGCAGAGTTGTATGTTATCACAACTCGCGAATGCATGAAAGCCGACAAGTCGGAGTGATATCGGAGTTTCAGAGTTTCGGGATTCGAGGGTCTAAGCAACAAGACACTCAACTACAGGATTCGCGAAATCACGAAGTTTGATCTCCTAAGTGCAAAGGGAGGATCCCACGAGGATTTGTTGTGGGTGAAGAATTTCCAAAAGGAAATTAGAAGAGTTGTTTTAGAGTTCTTCGAGCCAGTGAAAGGAGAAAGATCATGTTAGCGTGGACCTTTCGACCTGTGGGTTGAGGAAGGTGGCTGCGTCATCATTTGCTATCAGAGCCCAAAAAGGTTCTTTGCTTTCTATAGAAGAGAAGAGGAGAATTCACCATGCCACCAAGGAGAAGGGACAGAAAAACACCCGATCCGCCAGAGGATGGGGAAATGCCAAGAAGAAGAGGTAGGCAGATGACTGATCCAGCCATGGAAAAAGAAATGCATGATTTACGCGCTAGAATTGAGGACATGGAGACAGCACAAAGATGCACAGTCAGTGCTGGGGATCTTAGTAATTCTGAAAGTGAAATTGAGGCTGAACATGAAGAAGAAGTTGCAGCTGAAGATGCAACAAACGAATGTTTGATTAAGGCTATTGCAAGAATGGGTGCAAGAGCGAAAATGGACATTCCAGTTTATGAGGGGAATCTAGATGTAGAGGAGCTTCTAGACTGGATTAGAGCTCTGGACACATACTTTGACTATGAAGATGTCGAAGAGGACAAGAAGGTCAAGCATGCTGTCACTATATTGAAAGGACATGCAACATTGTGGTGGGATGAACTACAAGCTGACAGACGTTGCAAAGGAAAGCAGAAGATCAAGAGCTGGGACAGAATGATCGTGAAGATGAAGGCGAAATTCATCCCCAGAGATTACTAGATTACTCTGTTCAGGAGAATGCAGAACCTGAGACAGAAGTTGATGACAGTGAAAGAATACACTGAAGAATTCTACAGGCTAAACATCAGGGCAGGTCATCGGGAAAGCGATGATGAAAAAGTTGTCAGATACATGAATGGCCTGAAATACAACATCTAGGATGAGATGATCATGGTAACCATCCAAACGATGGAAGATGCTTATCAGATGGCTCTAAAAGCTAAAGAAAAGTTGAGCCGAAAGCAGGGTCAAAGAGGCCGAGGCAGAAGTCATCCCAGAGGCAAATCGGCTGCCCAGGATAAAATCCAGAAGCCCAGGGAGGACTGGAAAAAACCTCAGACTCAAACTGAGAGAGGTGGAAGCTCACAACGAGGGAAATATGCTGAACAGAGAGGGAAGCATACCAAATAGAGAGGAGAATATGCCGATAATAACACTTTTCCTCGTACTAGAGGTAGAGGAAGGGAAAGAGGTGGAGTAATAACATGCTTCACATGTGGAAAGAATGGGCACAAGTCTTACGAGTGTCCAGAAAAAAAGAAAGAAGGAGGAGAAACTCACATTGCCGAAGCATAGAGGTGAGATGTTGAGGTAGAAGATGTTGAAGGAAGAAGATCGCTGATGATGCGAAAATCTCTTTTGACACCAGAGAAGGAGGTGGAGAGTTCAGTCCAAAGAAACAGACTTTTCTGGACTGCTTGCAAGACCAAGGACAGGGTATGCAAGGTCATCGTGGATAGTGGTAGCACAAATAATCTTGTTTCTACAGAGATGGTAGAAAATATGGAGCTAGAGACGTTTGATCATCCAAGTCCATACAGAGTTTCGTGGCTACAAAAAGGACATTAGGTAACGGTCACTAAACAATGTTTAGTTGAATTTAAGATAGGAGGATATAATGATAAGATTTTATGTGATGTCATTCCTATGGATGTATGTCATCTATTGTTGGGTAGACCATGGTAATATGACAGGAATGTGATTCATGATGGGAGAATGAACACATACACCCTAGAGAAGAATGGGAGAATTCACATGTTGCTTCCAATCAAGGATAAGGAGGTGAAACTAGAAGTAAGCAACATTGTACTTCTCATGAGTGGGAAGGAACTTCTTACCGAGGTTAAGAAGAAGGAAGATCCACAATTCATTGTGGTTAGGAAACCGAAGATTGTATTGACCAGCACGAGAGTAGATGATTTACCAGAAGAAGTTCAGGAACTACTGGAAGAGTTCATTGACATAGTAGTGGACGAACTACCTCGTTCGTTGCCACCGATCATAAGTGTGAGTCATCATATTGATCTCATACCAGGAGCCAGTTTTCCAAATTAAGCCGTGTACAGATTAACGCTGCAAGATAATGAAGAGGTCAAAAGACAAGTCCAAGATTTGTTGGACAAAGGATTGGTCAAGGAAAGCTAGAGTCTATGTGTTGTTCCAAAAGTACTTAGTCTGAAGAAAGACGGAGGCTAGAGGATGTGCACTGACTCAAGGGAGATCAACAAGATAACCATTAGGTACAGATTTCCATTTCCAAGGATGGATGATCTGATGGATTGCTTGAGTGGAGTAAAGTACTTTTCAAAGATTGATTTGAAAAGTGGTTATCATCAAATCTGCATGAGAGAAGGTGATGAATGGAAGACAGCATTCAAAACCAACGAAGGGTTGTATGAATGGCTTGTTATGCCATTTGGATTAACAAATGCGTCGAGTACCTTCATGAGGTTGATGAACGAAGTCCTAAGGGAGTTCATTGGAAAATTTGTTATCGTATATCTGGATGACATACTGGTTTTTAGTAAAACAGTGGCAGAACATCTGAAGCATTTGGCTACAGTGATGCAGAAATTACAGCAGGAGAAGTTGTTGATAAACATGAAGAAATCTGCATTCATGAAGACAGAGCTCATTTACTTGGGATTTTTTATTTCTATAGATGAGTTGAGGATGGATCCAGATAAGGTGGAGGTAATAAAAAATTGGCCAGGAGTTTTCACGGATTGGCTAGTTTCTACCGAAAATTCATTAGGAATTTCAGTGGAATTAGTGCACCAATGATGGACACAGTGAAGAAAAGACACAAGTCTTTTCACTGGACAGAAGAAGCCGAGAAGAGTTTTAATCTGTTGAAGAGGAAGATCATGGAATAACCAGTTCTGGTGTTGCCGGATTTCCAAAAGACATTTCAGGTGAAATGTGATGCAAGTGGATTTGCAATAGGGGTAGTCTTGAGTCAAGAGGATAGGCCGATAGCATACTTCAACGAGAATCTGAATGAAGCAAAAGTGAAATACTCCACTTATGATAAAGAGTTCTATGCTATTATCCAGGCATTGAAAAAATGGAGACATTACTTGATCCCAAAGGAGTTTGTCTTATACAGTGACAATCATGCATTGCAGTTTGTGACTCAACAGGAGAAGTTGAATCAAATACATGTTAAATGGGTTGAGTATATGAAAAACTTCACTTTTGTGATTAAACATATTTCTGGTACTGCTAACAAGGTTGTTTATGCTTTGAGCAGGAAGTGTTTACTATTGCAGGAGTTCAAAGTCAAAACATTGGGTTTTGATGACCTCAGGGACATGTACAGGAACAATCCATATTTTAAGGAGGCGTATGAAGTAGCTGAGAATCCAATTCTCAGGGATAGAATCCAATGGACAGAATGCATGATCCAAGAAGGATTACTGTTTAAAGGTAATCATCTCTGTATTCCAAAATGCTCCATGAGGGAAAATTTGTTGAAGGAGAAACACAGTGGAGGATTGGCAGGGCACTTTGGTCACGAAAAGACATTCGCAAAGTTGAATGAGTCATATTTTTGGCCTAGAATGCGATCAGATGTCAAGAAATTTGTGGACAGATGCATAATTTGCCAGCATTCAAAGGGAAGGAGACAGAACGCAGGGTTTTATCAGCCATTACCCATACCTGAGAGGCCGTGGAATGCAATCAACATGGATTTCATATTGGGGTTGCCAAGAATGCAAAGAGGATTTGACTCAATCTTTGTGGTGGTGGATAGATTTTCCAAGATGGCACACTTCATTCCATGTCAGAAGACTAGTGATGCAACTCACATTGCGAGTTTATTTTTCAAAGAAATCGTTCGACTTCACGGCTTACCAAGGAGCATAGTTTTGGATCAAGACACAAAGTTCATAGGAAACTTTTGGAGGACCTTATGGAAGAAGATGGGAACTAACTTTTTGTTTAGTTCATCTTATCATCCTCAGATGGATGGACAGATAGAAGTGGTGAATAGAAGTCTGGGAGACTTGCTGAGGAGCCTGGTGGTAGAACACCACAGCCAGTGGGACAACATATTACCACGGGCAAAATTTTCTTATAATGACTCAGTTAACAGAAGCACAGGGCAGAGTCCATTTCAGATTGTCTATGGTATACAACCAAGAGGAATTTCTGAGTTGAGGGATTCACAACAAAATGCAACTAGGAGCACTAGTGCAGAAGATTTCACAGAGGCGATGAAGGAACTTCATAGCCAGGTGAAGGAGCGATTGCAGAATTCAAGCCAGGAATATAAGCGCAGAGTAGATCAGCACATGAGACAACTTCAATTTGAGGTTGGTGATCTGGTTCTGGCACATTTGAGAAAGGAAAGGTTCCCGAGAGGAACATATAATAAACTGAAGATGAAGAAAATTAGACCATGTAGGGTCTTGAAGAAATTTTGCGCTAATGCTTACGAAATTGAATTACCCGATGGGATCAAAATTTTTCTGATATTCAATATCTCAGATTTGTACTTATATAAAGCTGAGGAAGCAGGGACAGGAAATGAGAATCTAGTGATTCAGTGGACAAAGCAGATGCCACTTGCAGATAAGCCACAGATGGAATGCATACTGGACAAAAGGGTGAGCAAGAAGACTAGGCGAAAGCAATACTTTGAATATTTGGTCAAGTGGAAGGGCCATCCAATTGAAGATGCTAGTTGGGAGAACGAAACAGAGATCCAGGGGCATGGACACACCATACGCGAGATCATGGATAGGAGCCCATGAAAATTTTCAATCCAGAGAGTATGATGCAGGAGCATCTCAAGAGAGCCAGCGTGGAAGCGAAAGACAGCTGGAAAAGTGCCCAACATAAATTTTTGAAATATCTTGAACCATTAATGAAAACGTCAAGTGGAGGCGCACTTGTAAAATGTAACCAAACCTTGAGCGATTTGCTCTCGTCCTTAGTAGGTAGAAGGCATTTATAGTAGTTAATGCAAGTAGGTAGAATTGAATGTTAGATTAGATAGTTTTAGAGCGCAAGAGGGAAACGGGATATAGACACCCTCAGTGTGTATTGTAACATTATTAGGAAGAGTGTGAAGAGCATACGAAGCTGAGAAGGGAGAATTGCAGTTTGAAGACACCCATTTACAGATATTTGAATTAATAGAAAAAGATTTGATTCAAATTCATGGCGTCGTGTTTGTTCTCCGTGTATGTATATTGAATGTTATGCTCATGGTCATTTCACTCTTTCTACTGTACATTTGCTTTTATGCTATGTATGAATGATTTCTTGTCGAATGTCTGAAACCTGAGAGAGAGAGTAAGAGAAACGAGTTTCAATTGTTTCCCTATCTGAGCAAGAGTTCCTGCAAGGAGTGCAGTTGAATTGTCCACAAGGAGTGCGTTGACAAAGGGTTCAGAGGTTTGTCTCTGAAAGCTTAGACTAGATAGCTTATGTTCTCATTCACACAGAAGTGCAGTCAGGCACAGGAGCCATGCAAGGAGTGCGCAGGCTGAGTAAAGTCTCAGGGTTGCGAACCTGAGTGAATTATTAAGAGATTGCTGCTGCAGGTGTGTGCAGAGTCGAAGGATTTCAACACTTGGTAGTGTTTGAAAGTCTTCCGCAAGGAGTGCGTGCAAGGGTTTTTCTGAAAGACTCAAAGTCATGAGAAAGTTCAGCAGGATTTGAACCTCCGAAGGAGTCGAAGGAAATCAAGAGGCCAAGTACCTTGAAGTTTTGAAGGAAGGCGTAGAGATGTCGAACCGCAGGAGGACGAGTTCTCAAGGAAAGAGACGGACGGTCGAAATTCTCTGTGGAGAGTCCGTGAATTCCTGTGAGCCGTCAGATCTCACAAAGGAGCAGTGTAGTTACCGCGAGTATTCCTAAAGGCACAAGCTCAGGAGAGGCAGAGCCATCGATCCAACTCAGCCAGGAGCCATTGGATCACTCGTAAAGTCGCCTATCGGGATTTCATGAGTGGAAGAGCCGAAGACTTGGTATCAAAGTTCACGAAATCATGAAACACAAAGTCGTGAAGAGTTAAAAGGACAGTGTGGGGCTAGAGGAGTCAGCGAGGCGGACAGGCGGTGCACTATTGACATAGAATTCAACTGCGTTGACCATTTTGGAGTTTCGTGTGTCAAAGTTCCAAAAGCCTTGCATCAGAACTCGCGAAGTGCGAAGTCCTAAAACAGCGAGAAGGATAGTTGTGGGGCCAGCGCCGAGAAATGTGTCGGAGTCTGACACTTCGAGATTTCGGGGAATATAGCATCGGGATTTTTGGGGTTCGTGGAGAAGAGTTGTATGTTATCGCAACTCGCGAACGCACGAAAGCCGACAAGTCGAAGTGATATCGGAGTTTCAGAGTTTCGGGATTCGGGGGTCTAAGCGACAAGACACTCGACTGCAGGATTCGCGAAATCGCGAAGTCCGATCTCCTAAGTGCAAAGGGAGGATCCCACGAGGATTTATTGTGGGTGCAGAATTTCTGAAAGGAAATTAGAAGATCCGTTTTAGGGTTCTTCGAGCCAGTGAAAGGAGAAAGATCCTGTTGGCGTGGACCTTCCGACCTGCGGGTTGAGGAAGGTGGTTGTGTCATCATTTGGTATCAGAGCCCAGAAAGGTTCTTTGCTTTCTGTAGTAGAGAAGAGGAGAATTCACCATGCCGCCAAGGAGAAGGGACAGACAAACACCCGATCCGCCAGAGGATAGGGAAATGCCGAGAAGAAGAGGTAGGCAGATGACTGATCCAGCCATGGAAAAAGAAATGCGTGATTTACATGCTAGACTTGAGGACATGGAGACAGCACAAAGACGCACAGTCAGTGCTGGGGATCTTAGTAATTCTGAAAGTGAAATTGAGGCTGAACATGAAAAAGAAGTTGCAGCTGAAGATGCAGCAAATGAACGTTTGATTAAGGCTATTGCAAGAATGGGTGCAAGAGTGAAAATGGACATTCCAGTTTATGAGGGGAATCTGGATGTAGAGGAGCTTCTAGACTGGATTAGAGCTATGGACACATACTTTGACTATGAAGATGTCGAAGAGGACAAGAAGGTGAAGCATGTTGTCACTAGATTGAAAGGACATGCAACATTGTGGTGGGATGAACTACAAGATGACAGACGCTGCAAAGGCAAGTAGAAGATCAAGAGCTGGGACAGAATGATTGTGAAGATGAAGGAAAAATTCATCCCCAGAGATTACCAGATTACTTTGTTCAGGAGAATGCAGAACCTGAGACAGAAGTTGATCACAGTGAAAGAATACACTGAAGAATTCTACATGCTAAACATCAGGGCAGGTCATCGGGAAAGCGATGATGAAAAACTTGCCAGATACATGAATGGCCTGAAATACGACATCCAAGATGAGATGAGCATGGTAACCATCTGAACGGTGGAAGATGCTTATCAGATGGCTCTAAAAGATGAAGAAAAGTTGAGCCGAAAGCAGGGTCAAAGAGGCCGAGGCAGAAGTCATCCCAGAGGCAAATCGATTGCCCAGGATAAAAACCAGAAGCCTAGGGAGCACTGGAAGAAGCCTCAGACTCGAACTGAGAGAGGTGGAAGCTCACAGTGAGGGAAATATGCTAAACAGAGAGGGCAGCATACCGAAGAGAGAGGAGAATATGCTGATAATAATACTTTTCCTCGTACTAGAGGTAGAGAAAGGAGAAGAGGTGGAGTAATAACATGCTTCACATGTGGAAAGAATGGGCATAAGTCTTACGAGTGTCCAGAAAAAAATAAAGAAGGAGGAGAAACTCACATCGCTGAATCACAGAGGCGAGATGTTGAGCCAGAAGATGTTGAAGGCAGAAGATCGTTGATGATGCGAAAAGCTCTTTTGACACCAGAGAAGGAGGTGGAGAGTTCAGTCCAAAGAAACAGACTTTTCCAGATTGCTTGCAAGACCAAGGATAGTGTATGCAAGGTCATCATGGATAGTGGTAGCATAGATAATCTCATTTCTACAGAGATGGTAGAAAAGTTGGAGCTGGAGACGATTGATCATCCAAGTCCATACAGAGTTTCGTGGCTACAAAAAGGACATCAGGTAACAGTCACTAAACAGTCTTTAGTTGAATTTAAGATAGGAGGATATAATGATAAGATATTATGTGATGTCATTCCTATGGATGTTTTCCATATATTGCTGGGTAGACCATGGCAATATGACATAAATGTGATTCATGATGGGAGAATGAACACATACACCCTAGAGAAGAATGGGAGAACTCGCATGCTGCTTCCAATCAAGGATAAGGAGGTGAAACCGGAAGTAAGCAACATTGTACTTCTCATGAGTGGGAAGGAAATTCTTACTGAGGTTAAGAAGAAGGAACATCCACAATTCATTGTGGTTAGGAAACCGAAGATTGTATTGACCAGCACGAGAGTAGATGATTTACCAAAAGAAGTCCAGGAACTAGTGGAAGAGTTTGCTGACATAGTAGTGGATGAACTACCTCGTTCGTTGCCACCGATCAGAAGAGTGAGTCATCATATTGATCTCATACCAGGAGCCAATTTTCCAAATAAAGCCACGTACAGATTAACGCTGCAAGAGAATGAAGAGGTCAAAAGACAAGTCTAAGATTTGTTGGACAAAGGATTGGTCAAGGAAAGCTTGAGTCCGTGTGTTGTTCCAACAGTACTTAGTCCGAAGAAAGATGGATGTTGGAGGATGTCTATTGACTCGAGGGAGATCAACAAGATAACCATCAAGTACAGATTTCCATTGCCAAGGATGGATGATCTGATGGATTGCTTGAGTGGAGCAAAGTACTTTTCAAAGATTGATTTGAAAAGTGGTNGAATGGAAGACAGCATTCAAAACCAACTAAGGGTTGTATGAATGGCTTGTTATGCCGTTTGGATTAGCAAATGCCCCGAGTACCTTCATGAGGTTGATGAACGAAGTCCTAAGGGAGTTCATCGGAAAATTTGCTATCGTATATCTGGATGACATACTGGTTTTAAGTAAAATAGTGGCAGAACATCCGAAGCATTTGGCTACAGTGATGCAGAAATTACAGCAGAAGAAGTTGTTGATAAACATGAAGAAATCTGCATTCATGAAGACAGAGCTCATTTACTTGGGATTTTTTATTTCTACAGATTAGTTGAGGATGGATCCAGATAAGGTGGAGGTAATCAAAAATTGGCCAGCACCGAAGAATATCTTTGAGGTGAGGAGTTTTCACGGATTGGCTAGTTTCTACCGAAAATTCATTAGGAATTTCAGTGGAATTAGTGCACCAATGATGGACACGGTGAAGAAAAGACACAAGTCTTTTCACTGGACAGAAGAAGCTGAGAAGAGTTCTAATCTGTTGAAGAGGAAGATCATGGAACAACCAGTTCTGGTGTTGCCGTATTTCCAAAAGACATTTCAGGTGAAATGCGATGCAAGTGGATTTGCAATAGGGGCAGTCTTGAGTCAAGAGGACAGGCCAATAGCATACTTCAGCGAGAATCTGAATGAAGCAAAATTGAAATACTCCACTTATGATAAAGAGTTCTATGCTATTATCCAAGCATTGAAAAAATGGAGACATTACTTGATCCCAAAGGAGTTTGTCTTATACAGTGACAATCATGCACTACAGTTTGTGAATCAACAGGAGAAGTTGAATCAAAGAAATGTTAAATGGGTTGAGTATATGCAAAACTTCACTTTTGTGATTAAACACATTTCTGGTACTGCTAACAAGGTTGTTGATGCTTTGAGCAGGAAGTGTTTACTATTGCAGGAGTTCAAAGTCAAAACATTGGGTTTTGATGACGTCATGGACATGTATAGGGACGATCCAGATTTTAAGGAGGCGTATGAAGCAGCTGAGAATCCAATTCTCAGGGATAGAAGCCAATGGACAGAATGCATGATCCAGGAAGGATTACTGTTTAAAGGTAATCAGCTCTGTATTCCAAAATGCTCCATAAGGGAGAATTTGTTGAAGGAGAAACACAGTGGAGGATTGGCAGGGCACTTTGGTCATGACAAGATGTTCGCAAAGTTGAATGAGTCATATTTTTGGCCGGGAATGCGAGCAGACATCAAGAAATTCATGGACAGATGCAGAATTTGCCAGCATTCGAAGGGAAGGAGACAGAATGCAAGATTTTATCAACCATTACCCATACCTAAGAGGTCATGGAATGCAATCAGCATGGATTTCATATTGGGCTTGACAAGAACGCAAAGAGGATTCAACTCAATCTTTGTGTTGGTGGATAAATTTTCCAAGATGGCACACTTCATTCCATGTTAGAAGACTAGTGACGTAACTCACATTGCGAGTTTATTTTTCAAAGAAGTCATTCTACTTCACATTGCGAGTTTATTTTTCAAAGAAGGAATTTCTAAGTTGAGGGATTCACAATAGAATGCAACTAGGAGTGCTAGTGCAGAAGATTTCGCAGAGGCGATGAAGGAACTTCACAGCTAGGTGAAGGAGTGATTGCAGAATTCAAGCCAGGAATATAAGCACAGAGCAGATCAACACGGGAGACAACTTCAATTTGAGGTTGGTGATCTGGTTCTAGCACATTTGAGAGAGGAAAGGTCCCCGAGAGGAACATATAATAAACTGAAGATGAAGAAAATTGGACCATGTAGGGTCTTGAAGAAATTTGGGGTGAATGCTTACGAGATTGAATTACCCGATGGGATCGGAATTTCTCCGATATTCAATATCTCAGATTTGTACCTATATAAATCTGAGGAAGTAGGGACAGGAAATGAGTAGCCAGTGATCCAGTGGACAAAGAAGATGCCAGTTGCAGATAAGTCGCAGATGGAATGCATACTGGACAAAAGGGTGAGCAAGAAGACCAGGCGAAAGAAATACTTTGAATATCTGGTCAAGTGGAAGGGCCATCCAGTTGAAGATGCCAACTGGGAGAACAAAACAGAGATCTAGGGGCATGGACACACCATACGCAAGCTCGTGGACAGGGGCCCATGAAAATTTTCAAGCCAGAGAGTATGATGCAGGAGCATCTCAAGCGAGCCAACGCGGAAGCAAAAGACAGCTGGAAAAGCGCCCAGCACAAATTTTTGAAATATCTTGAACCATTAATGAAAACATCAAGTGGAGGCACACTTGAAAAATGTAACCAGACCTTGAGCGATTCGCTCTCGTCCTTAGTAGGTAGAAGGCATTTATAGTAGTTAATGCAAGTAGGTAGAATTGAATGTTAGATTAGACAGTTTTAGAGCGCAAGAGGGAAACGAGATATAGACACCCTCAGTGTGTATTGTAACATTATTAGGAAGAGTGTGAAGAGCATATGGAGCTAACAAGGGAGAACTGTAGTTTGAAAACACCCATGTACAGAGATGTGAATTAATAGAAAAAGCTTTGATTCAAATTCATGGCGTCGTGTTTGTTCTCTGTGTATGTATATTGAATATTATGCTCATGGTCATTTCACTCTTTCTACTGTACATTTGCTTTTATGCTATGTATGAATGATTTCTTGTCGAATGTCTGAAACCTGAGAGAGAGAGTAAGAGAAACGAGTTTCAATTGTTTCTCTATCTGAGCAAGAGTTCCTGCAAGGAGTGCAGTTGAATTGTCCACAAGGAGTGCGTTGACAAAGGGTTCATAGGTTTGTCTCTGAAATCTCAGACTAGATAGCTTCTGCTCTCATTCACAAAGAAGTGCAGTCAGGCATAGGAGCCGTGCAAGGAGTGCACAAGCCGAGTAAAGTCTCAGGGTTGCGAACCTGAGTGAAGTATTGAGAGATTGCTGCTGCAGGTGTGTGCAGAGTCGAAGGATTTCAACACTTGGTAGTGTTTGAAAGTCTGTCGTAAGGAGTGTGTGCAAGGGTTTTTCTGAAAGACTCGAAGTCATGAGAAAGTTCAGCAGGATTTGAACCTCCGAAGGAGTCGAAGGAAATCAAGAGGCCAAGAGGATTTGAATTTTTGAAGGAAGGCGTAGCAACATCAGACCACAGGAGGACAAGTTCTCAAGGAAAGAGACGGATAATCGAAATTCTCTGTGGAGAGTCTGCGAATTCCTATGAGTCGTCAGATCTCACAAAGGAGCAGGGGAGTTACCGCGAGTATTTCTAAAGGCGCAAGCTCAAGAGAGGTAGAGCCATCGATCCAAGTCAGCCAGGATCTGTTGGATCACTCGTGAAGTCGCCTATCAGGATTTCGTGAGTGGAAGAGCTGAAGACTTGGTATCAAATTTCGCGAAATCGCGAAACGCGAAGTCGTGAAGAGTTAAAAGGACAGTGTGGGGCCAGAGGAGTCAGCAAGGCGGACAGGCGGCACACTATCGATGTAGAAGTCAACTACGTTGACCATTTCATAGTTTCATGAGTCAAAGTTCCAAAAGCCTTGCATCAGAACTCGTGAAGTGCGAAGTCCCGAAACAACAAGAAGTATAGTTGTGGGGCCAGTGCCGAGAAACGTGTCGGAGTCTGACACTTCGAGATTTCAGGGAATATAGCATCGAGATTTTCGGGGTTCGTGGATCAGAGCTGTATGTTATCACAACTCGCGAACGCGCGAAAGCTGACAAGTCGAAGTGATATCAGAGTTTCAGGATTCGGGGGTCTAAGCGACAAGACACTCGACTGCAGGATTCGCGAAATCGCGAAGTCCGATCTCCTAAGTGCAAAGGGAGGATCCTAGGAGGATTTGTTGTGGGTGAATAATTTCAGAAAGGAAATTAGAAGATCCGTTTTAGAGTTCTTCGGTCCAGTGAAAGGAGAAAGATCCTATTGGCGTGGACCTTCCGACCTGCGGGTTGAGGAAGGTGGTTGCGTCATCAACAACCAACAAAAATTGGCTATGTGATGAACATAAATGTCGTATGTTCATCTTATGTTGTATGGCTATGTCATGAACATAAATGTCATATGTTCATCACATTGTGATAACAGGACATTTGTTGCAACTATGGGGCTATGTTCATAACATTGTGATGAGAGGAAATTGTTTGTCACGTTATCACGACTGGATACTTGCATCACATTGGGACGACAAAGCTACATTGATCACATTGGAATGACAAGGGTATGTTCTTGTGACAAAGATGTTATGTTAATCACATTGATAGAAAATCATCTTGAACTTTGTAGGTGACGAATTATACTTGTTCTACGGACATTGATAATAAATCTACTAGATATTTGTGTCACATTGTGACGACGGGTTTATGTTCATAACATTACGATGACAGGATATTATTTTTCACATATTGACGATGACAGGGTTATTGAGACAATGGGTCTATGTTCAACACATTGCAACAACATGACATGTGTTGCAACGATGGGGCTATGTTCATTGCACTATGATGAGAGGACATTGTTTGTCACATTGTCACGACTGGATATTTTCATCAAATTGTGATGATGAGGCTATGTTCATCGCATTGATATGACGAGGCTATGTTCATCACATTGTGACGACGAGGTTATGTTCTTGCGACAACGAGTCTATGTTCATTGCATTGATAGAAAATCATCTTGAACTTTGTAGGTGATAAATTATACTTGTTCTAAGGACATTGATAGTAAATCTACTGGATATTTTCATCACATTGCAACGACGGGGCCATGTTCATAACATTTGTGATGACATGATGTTTTTTTTCACATATTTATGATGACGAGGATATTGTGACAACAAGGCTATGTTCATCACATTGCGATGACATGACATTTATGTAAAAAGTAGCTATGTGACGAACATAAATTTCATATCTCCATCGTCAACCAAGGTCAACCATAGTTACGTTCATCACATTGCGACAATATGGTTATGTTCGTCACATTGTATGTTCATCATATAAGGATATGTTTGTCGTATTGTGACATTAGGGTGAAGTTCTTCATAGTGCAACAATCAGGCTATGTTCGTCACATTGCGAGGATAGGATATGTGCATCACATTAGGACAACTAGATATTTGTGTCACATTACGATGACAAGATTTGTCTGTCACATTGATGATGACGAGGATAGTGTGAAGATGGTGCTATGTTCATCACATTGCAGCGACATGATGTATAAGTAAAAATTGGCTATGTGATGAACATAAATGTCGTATGTTCATCGGATGTCGTATGGCTATGTGATGAACCTAAATTTGTATGTTCATAACATTGTGACAACAAGAAATTTGTTGCGATGACAGGAATATGTTCATCCCATTGTGATGAGAGGACATTGTTTATCACATTATTATGACTGGATATTTGCATCACATTGCAACAATGAGGCTATGTTCATTACATTGCAACGACGAGGCTATGTCCTTGCGAAAACAAGACTATGTTCATCACATTGATAGAAAATCGTCTTGAACTTTGTAGGTGATTAATTATAATTTTTCTAAGGAAATTGATAGTAAATATACTTGATTTATACATGTTCTAAGGATATTGATAGGAAATCATTTAATAATTTATACTTGTTATAAGAAAATTGATAACAAATCATGATGAGTTCCAACTTTATACTCTCAATTAGAAGAATTCCAACTTTTAATAAGGTAATATAAATGTATTGCACCTAATTTCAAGGATATTATTACAAGTAGATTTTAAATATTTTCAATTTTGTTCTTATTTCTTCAAAAATACTAAACTCCAAACCTCATAGTAGATGGGGAAACAAATACTTTAAATTAGTCTTCTTTTCTAGAAAAAACAAAATCTATAATTTTACAATTATTTTGATTATCTAAATAATCTTTCTAATCTGTATTAGTTAATTTACATATTAAAAGACCGTTAATTTTTTTTACCTTGATGGCTTCATTAAACGGTTAAATAGCTACCTACTTGCTTCTTATGCACAATGGCTTATTCATTATGAGGAAAATTGACAATATATTCATGTATTAATACATAAAAATATCAATCGAAAGCCTCTGTACGCGGTGAAACAATATTTATTTAGCTCTCATGCAACCAATCATATAAATTGAAGTAGTGTGGGGACTAGTTGCACTTGTGGATGCTTTAACAATATGCAAATCTCTATGATTTTATAATGTCATTCCATTCACATAATAAAATTCTATCATTTATAAAATATTTGTATTGGTTGATGAAATAAACCCCACATAAGGATTAACCCTTTACTTTTAGTTTTAGCCAAAAACATATTCAATGAAATTAAAACCCGAACGTTAATATATATGCTTTTCGATTATATAAATAAAATAAAATAAAAACCATTAAATATTTTCTTTAATCATTTCTTTAAACTTGGTAGCTTCATTAAACCGTTAAATAGCTACTCTAGTTGCTTGGCTTATTTATTATGTGGTAAATTGACAATATTCTCACAATATATTAATACAAAAAAATATCAAGTGAAATCTTGTGTACCAGGTGAAACAATATTTATTTATCTCTCATTCAAGAAATCATATAAATATAGTGTGGGTACTCGTTGCACTTGTGAACGCTTTAACAGGTCCGTGAAACAATATTTATTTAGCTCTCTTGCATTCAATGATATAAATTATAGTAGTGTGGGGGAGTCGTTGCACTTGTGGACATTATTTATATGGTTGTTCTTTAAACCTACAAAGAAGATATCCATGAAAAAAATATATATACATACATTGTTCTCAAGGAAGCAAGTAAGATTAAGTATAGTGTAAGCATAGTGTTACAGTGATAGTACTTTGTCGCCCTAAGCATTAAAAACCACTCGCCAAGAATATGAATACATTAATATATACATTGAAATGAAAATATCTGGTATCATTGGCTAATCCACTCTTCTCCTTAGCTCTCATGGGTGGTGAAAGAGTGGCATAATACAGTAAATGTTTCTTAGTAGCATATGGAGTTAGAATTTAAGAAACTGTTAATTGGTAAAAAAATTGGTAAAAAATAAAAAGTAAAAAGTAAATGAAGAGAAAAATGTTAAAACTGAAGTAATCTTGTTTAGATTTTGATAACTCAATTTAGTAATTTCTTAAGTATGTTAGGTAAAAGTGAAAAAGTAAACATATGAAAGTACCAATTCAGAAATACAAGAGAGTTAATTTCATTGATTTGAAGGTAAGACGAAGAATATCCTAGAATCTTCAATTCTCAAATTTTGTAATTAAAAGTATGATTAATCCATCAATTCAAATATGAAGAATCCTATGGACATAGATATGTGATTTCAATGTTTTCATAATCTATATTGCAATGTTTTGTATTCTAATATTAAATTTCCATTTAAATTTTGAGCTAGTCTTTTTTTTTTTTAAATAAAAAATGGGTATTTCCTATTACTTTACTTTGATGATGCAAAAATGCCACATGTCATGAGTCTGCCACTTGCTCCACCAAATTAGCAAAAACCGGAATAGGTGGCAGACTGTGATACCTTTAATAGAAAGAGTTATCCACATGGAAACCAGAGCACGTGGCGGATTTATGTTCTTACAGGCTTGTTCTAGGAAATTAAGACAAGATACCAACTGAAAAAAGATGTAAAATTTCATCGTTCTAGTATAGAGAGTTGGGCATAGATTGTGCGGGGTATCCATAGCAAAGAACCAGAAATTACACATTGGCACATGTGGGTCTGTCGTTCGGAGCTCCGGTGAGAGGTTCATCTCTGGGTTGGAGCATGAAAGACCTCGCACAGGTCGGGAAACGTTGAGTTTTTGGTGCATTTGTGAATGCATGATAAAGCATGTCGATCCTTTGACTCATGAGGGTGTCCCGGTGGATCTGGTCCACTATTTGGCTTTTTAGCTCAAAGATGAGCTCTAGCTGCTCTGGATTCAAGAAAGGTGGTGGAATGGGGCATAATTACGACAATGCATTGAGTGGTGGAGGCACCAAGATAGGGCGACCCTCCAGCGCAGCCTCCATGTCCTCCTGCACGACGCCAAAGTCCTTCGCCTTGTCCATCTCCACCTTCTCCCTCTCTGCCTTGTCCATCTCCGTCTCTGTCCCAATTTGGTTCTCGGTGTCCTAAATTGAAACCTTTGAATTTAAGAGGAGGAATTCCCCTGGGAATTCCTCCTCCACTATACAGGTAGCTCCCTCCATGGTAGCCTGGGTGATCAGGGGATCAAATTTTGCTCAAAAATTCAAATTTTTTGGAATCACTTCAAATCAAACGAGAGCATAGGCCTCATCGTTGCGAACCCAACGCAACTCGTTTGGGTTCAAACAAACATCGGGAGCGAGAGATATCGCATTCTATTCAAATTTACAAACAGGCAAAAAAGGGTTCCTGACTGTACAGTCCGTATGGGCGCTGATGTGGCAGGCCGTACGACACATGGCAGACAGGCATTCGAACAGTTGGCAGGTGACTTGGCATGTTTTGCAGTGAATGGAACGACGACACGTGGCCCAGTTAATGGCCCCCACATGTCATCTATTATTTGGTTAAAACTTATGTCGTTGGTCGGACTCGACCCCGCGACTTCCGAGTAGGGGCAAAGACTTGGCAAAGAGCCACCAACTGGTGTTCCACCATGTGTTACTTATTATATATATGGCACAGATTGTATATAAGTTTGAATGTGCGGGTGGTTTGGGCCGCGACCGGGCCGAGGCTTAGCCCCAGCCCTTGGTCACATGCTATATAACATATGACCCACAACTATAGTGTATGGCGCGCGTGCGTGGTTAATGTTTGTTCAAACAGTGATTTCAAAGACCTCCATTTGGCCTTTGACCATTGGTTTATGAAACGAGAGCCCATATTTATGCTAGCGCGTGGTCGCATGGCTCAATATGACCTGGACCTTGACGGTTAGGGGCTAGGTGCGCCCGTAGCTGTCCTACAGTTTGCACGGTTCACGCGGTTGCATCCGGTGCTAGGTTTTTACGCTTAAATATGTGTGTGGGCTAGGTTGAGCCATGAAAGGTGCGTTTTGTAGATGCAGAGACAACAAGCTTGAAGAGGGGACTTCCAGGAAGCCTATCTTCTTCAATTTTTGGCCAAACGAGGTGCCGAAAAAGCCCAACTAGGGGTTTTTGGACGTTCTGAAGCCATTGGAGTAGTCTATTTGGAAGTTTGAGCATTGTAAAGCACATTTTTTAGCACTTTGAGAAAATAATACAAATGATCCATTGGAAGCTGGACCAGGAGATGTAGCCCAAGAGAGGGGTGAACTCCTTTATCATTTGTTGTGTTAAGTGTTTCTGTTCATTGATTATGTTGTTGTTTATATGCATCTTGAATGAGTAAATCCTATTATAATTTGTGTTGCAAAGATGATCCATTTTCATTTTTAACACATAAAATTTTACTTGCAAATATTTTCAAGAATACAAGTCTTCTTCATTTTTAGATCAAGTTGGTATCAGAGCATAGGTTTTTGAAGACTTGATTATTTGCAAGGGTTTT
>SNQJ01S0141419.1:0-11098 GCA_010110895.2 Picea sitchensis
AGCTTTTATATAGGTCACTTTAAAATTGTGCCAACCTTCTACTAGTATACTAACTCAACATTAGTTAGTATATTAAATTATAATTAAATTGGTTAATAATAGTAAGAGACACAATATTATTAATGTCATTAAATAACACTAATTAACTAATCTCTTAATACAAGTTATAAATAATAGTAATAGAAATAATGTAAGAAACCCAAGTCTAAGAATTAGATTTGCTTCTACAAGTTTATGTAAATTTGATTTTATATAGTTTATCATGATAAATTTATCAAAACAATGGTGAATATATACAAAAAGTAGTGAACCAAGCAATTTTTTAATTCCACAATTTGAAAAAACACAATCTTGCTAATTTAGTTCGAAATTCTAGATCTATTGTTTTTTATTTAGATCCATTATTTTACTTAACACACAAGTTAATATGTAGGTAAATCAAGATCCACGATTGTGATCTAGATCCATTTAACTTTCAATACAAAAATATAAATAATAATAATGGGAATAAATTATAATGATACATGAGAGTTTATAATGATACCTTTATAACAAAAAAATGGTGAATATATACATTCAAAGTAGTGGATTAAATGATTTTCTAATTCCTTTTTTGAAAAAAACTCAATCTAGATAAAGTTCTAAAATTCTAGATCCACTGAATATTTCCAAATTTAATGAAATATGTGTTACTTGAAGGCAGTCTTCCATACATCTGTCTATTCTATCATGACCTGGTGGTAGCCAGACTTCAGATCAATATTGTTGAAGTATTTGGCCCCCATCAGTTGATCAATGAGGTCGTTGATTCATGGAATTGGGTACCGGTTTCTGACTATGATTTTAGTCACAACCCAGTAATCAATGCAGAGTCGCCAGGTTCCATCCTTCTTCTGTACTAGCATAATTGGGCTCCCGCAAGGTGATGAGCTAGGACGAATGTGACCCTTGGGGAGTAGTTCTTGGATATTTCACTTGATCTCCTCATTCTCTAATAGAGAGAGACAATAAATTGTCCCATTAGGAATCAGTGCGTCGGGGGTCAGATCAATGGGGTGCTTGACCTAGCAGTGCATAAGTACCCCGGTATGTGAGGAGAAGATATCCGATTATTCTTCCACAACCTTATCTACTTCCTTTTGCTATGTGGAGAGGTCGGCCACAGAGACCCTGGATGTGGTTGTGATATTTCTCTCATTCTAAAAGAGAATCATGAAGAATACAAACTTCCTTGTCTGAGAGATGACCTACCTACATTTCTTAGCATAGATCAAGGAAATAGCACTAGGTGGGACTGCCTCGCGTATCTTGTACAATTTATTTTTCAAAGTAATAATGACACTACGAAGCCTAGACTCATATACAACATGAAATTTCCATAAATAAGGTTGGCCCAAAAGAACATCACAAAATTAGAGAGGATTAACATCACACAATACCTCGTCTTTGAAGGGCTTGATGTCGTATGACAGTTGGTGTAATATCCCTCGGTAGAGCCCCAGTAGTAATTAGGAATTGTAAACATGTTTGTTGGGCTGGCAAGACGAGTTATAATAATATAGGAGGCTTATGTGATGATTAGGCTATTAGAATATAATGGATGTTCTCATTTTACCATCGACAATATCACTATTGTCACCCAACCATAGGTCAAAGCCACCCTCTGAGCACCTTAACCTTGACAGAGAATCATTCTGGAAGAAAACCCTAGGCTAGATAGCCAAACAAAGGGTAGTGCACATTTATCCAAGGATAGCACACCAAACAAGAGCTGATTAGATATTCCAAACCATAACCAAGAGATAGTCCAAGCCAAAACCAAAATCTGCTAGCTGCAGCAGCTGCAACGACAACACTCCTTCAAACTTGCGCACAAAGTGGGCAACTGTAGTGTGCACAAGTGCTGCTCTGCAATTCTGAGAATGCCTTCCAGAATGAAGATTGGCCTCCTGTATTTATACTAATTCTGGCTAACTGCCTAGGCCAACTTCTCATTCTAGGTGCCTATTTACTTAGTATATAATATTTCTTCTGGCCGACATCTTCTCTTGGAGGCTAATAACCTAATACAAATTATCCTCTTGAGATGACTTGTCTTCTAGGGTTATTATCCAACTCATTAGGGTTTATTTACTTCCCAAAATATTCTATTCTCATTAGGTTTACATGTGGAGGTAAATACCTCCCGCAGCTACCATAATATCAACACTCCCTCCTAGCTAGGAAGGTATTACAAATAATGGTCTTGAGAACAAACATACCATTCACCCGGTAGCATCAACATAGTTGTATAGACTATCTTATGACTAGATCATGAGCACCAACATCACCATCGGTGTCATCAGCTGCATCATCTCTCAAAACCATACTCCATCTGAGTAATTAGACATGATGTTGGATAAGTCACTCACACCACAGAGTGACACAAGAGCCATTCTTCTAATCTGGACATATAGCTTGGAAAAATAAATGTCCTGAACCATTTTCCATCTGGGAAATCTTTGTCCATTGATCATCCATCTAGCTGATAATCATTTTCAATACTATTGATAGTATTCAAGGCCATTGGAACAATATCATTAAATAGAACAAAACTGTGTCTATCCATAGTAGTACACAATTTCAATCTAGTGGTACACTACCACACCAAGCAGCACACAGATACTTGATCAGTGACGTATAGTCATAATCAATGGAGCACATACACTACAGTAGCATACTTCTACTATCTAGAGACATACAGTCTCCATAACAATCATCTAATATCAACCTACAAAAAAACAATGTTATGATATAAACTAAATCATATGGTCCATTCTTCCACTCACATCTATGAGATCTGGAAGAGTGTCTGCCCTTAGAAGGTCAAACATCAATGATGATCTATCTGGACTATTCTTCTCAAGCAAAGAAGAATAGTTGTCCTGATTTTTGAGCCTAGACCATTCCCCACCCTGGTCCATTCCTCCGACACTCAACAAAATGCAACCTGGAAAGAATGAATCTTCCCTAAGGAATGCCTATCCCTAATTGTTGAACCTGGACCATTCCCCACCCCAGGCCATTCCTTTGGCACTAAACAAAGTGCAACCCAGAGAGAATGAGTTTTCCCTAAGGAATCACTATCCGGACCAATTCCAAAGGAAATGAATGTCATGCACCAACCTCCAAAACGAACCATTCCCCATGTTAACCACAATGGGAAATTGTTGTTCGGCGAGGCGGGCCAGTCTTCTTGAGTAACCCTCAAGAAGAGAGATTTCCCTAGACCATTCCCCATGTTAACCACATTGGGAAATCGATGTCTATGGTACATCAACAATCCATCGAACCATTTTCATTACGAAAATTATCGTTCGATCTGGACCATTTTTTCAAACTGGAAAATGCCTATCTATCAAAAATCTCAAACCAGTTTCTGAACTAGATAGGAACTACTCATCCTGGACCATTTTTCAAACTGAAAAATGAATGTTCATAAATCAATAACACATTAGTGATCCCTCCCAACCTGGGAGTCATCTCTTCCTTTTTCAATGAGGAAGTCATCTCCATGAGCTCCAGCTTGAGTATGCAAACTCTTTCATCTTGGACAGAAGCTTTACCAAAATGTCTACTTATCTGCTCGTCTGTGGAGATATGTATTGGAGAACCACTTTCTCCTTTCTGGACTTCATCACGGATAATGTAATGCTTGATCTCAAATGTACCTCGGTCTAGAACATTGGTTTTCTCTTAAGGCTTCATATATCTCTGATCTATAAAGTATATCATTGTTGGATTCCTCTTTGATTCCTACTAGCTCACAACATTGTGGCAAGGGTAAAACTAGAACATATCCATGTGGCACTTCTTCTGTCATCATGATATATTTATCATGGATTGGCAATCCATCATCCTAATCTTCTGAGTAATCATTCTGATACAATATCTCTATTATAGAAAATCTCCACCACACTTCTATTGTGCATTGGAGGTTCTCCACCAAGTTGTCTTCTTCCATCTACATACAAGGGTCTCTTTTTGGTATGCCTCAAAGCCTTGAGGTTTCTCTTCATACACTATTTGTTCAATTTCTCTGGAGAATATCCTTTGCATTCATTTGATGTAGAAACCCAACCCGTGGATATTACAGATGATATAATGACTCATGTAGAGGTATGTTTGGTTTACTAGAACAAGTAATCATCATAGTCTTCTCCCTCCATCTAAGAGAACCTCTAGTTCTATATCTTGCAATGCTTTCATTCATAAGTCTTCCATACACTGTTATTCATCACAACTTTCAGTTCCTTTGCTTGATTTATTTTAGTGAGTTCATATCAGGCTGGTAATCTTGTGATTCTTGATACAATGACTGGTTGTTCTAGCTTTTCTTTCTTTCTTGGAATCTTCGTGTTCTTCCTCATGTTTATCTTTAGCTCTTGGGTCCATGGAGTTTGTTATAGATTCCATGCCCTATAGATTCCACTTCTTTCTTTCATCATAGGATCACGGACGTGGATGGACAACCGGGGATACTTTAAGGCTTCTTTTCGAAGAAGACTTCTTCTAAGGTTGAACTGAACACATACTTCCTTTCATGGCTTCTACCATGGATATATACATCCTCATCTTCAATGGATCATAGCATTAGTTCCCTCCTATCCTTGCTTCATGTATGAGTGCATGTTTTTCTTTTGGAAATATATAATCGGCTCCCTCCATCTAATAGAGTCCATGCTTTCATCTGCATCCTTATTGTCTTGTGCAAAGTATCATAAGGCTTTCTCCAATTTCCTCTTGATTACTGACTTATTTATGTCTTTGCTTATTCTAAGTTTCTTCAAGATTGATTCTAATTTTGGCTTATCTTGTAATAGCTTCCACATGATTTGTTTGATGTATTTCATCCTTTCATGTGTATTATCTTACTTGTATAATGATAGAAATCCTTATATTGTTTGTTCTTCCATAGGTATAGTTCTTCTTTGAACATATTATCTTCTAAGAGATAGATATACAAGATATGTACAGAGACTATGCAAACAAGATATGTACAAGAACTAAGAAGAGTATTGTTACCTTGTCTTTAGAAGAAGAAGTTTGTTTTATCCTATTTGGTCTTCTTTATAGGTTCCTTTTCCTCGAAAACTGATGCTTCGTGTGTCCTCTTACTTTCCTTTAGCTCGGGACAATGATTCTTGTAGTGACCATACTTTTGATAGTTGAAGCATTGTATTTATGACATGTCTTTCTCTTTATTTGGCTTCTTCCTTGAACCAAACTTCCTTTTGTTCCTGAAATTCTTGAATCTTTCTATAAAGGCTTGATCATCGTACTTCTTTTGGGGTTTCTCTTTTGCATTGATCCTTGATTCTTCTTGAGCACAACAAGTCTGAAGTTATTCAAATGTAGGATACTCCTTCCTTGTGTTCATGCTCGCTACAAATGCATCCCATGTCTTGGGAAGACCATTGAGTACTATGTTTACCAATTCCTTCTCTGAAATGATCTCTTCAATAGCTTTTAGATGATCTCTTAACTAAGAGATCCTCACAAAGTATGATGTTATTTTGTCATCATTATTCATCTTCATGTCATGGAGCTCATTCTTCAGACTCATTACTTGTCCAATGTTTCTGACTGAGAAGAGGTTTGTTAGGGCATCATACATCTTATTCGATGAGTCAAGATGAGAGATGTAGGGTATCAAGAGGTCTTTTATAGAGTCCACTATGATACTCATGGCATTGATGTCACCGTATTTGAATTTCTCCATAACTGCAACGTTCTGCGGTTCCTTCTCTTTTCCTTCTTCAAACTCTGGTTCCACGATCTTTCCTTTCACGATATCCAACACTTTATTCTTGGCAAGGATGAAGCCAATCCTTGTCTTCCATGCTCTAAAGTTAAAATCTCCATCTAACTTGTTTTCTGACTTCATAGAGTAAGTCATGGCTTCTTTGACTTGGTCAACCCTAGATTTGACCAGAAACTCAAACTTGACGTCTTAGCTTGCTAAGAGTACCAGGAGGTGCGCTAGGCTAGGGTGCACTAGTCTATATAGAAATTAGGTCAATCCCTTCACTTAAGGTTCCTCAATGAGAGGACTAGGGTTTATGCAACTGCATTTGCTAGTAACCCTAGTGACAGTGCTTTGGTAACTGCTCCTGCTAGAAACCCTAGCGACAGTTCTTCAATGAGCTTAGTATCCTTATGGCTATGCTCCCTTCCAGTGGTTAGACTGAATGAAGGAGGTGTGGGCCCATAACCTGTTAGAATATAATGGATGTGATCGTTTTACTAATGACAATATCACTATTGTCACCCATGTAAATGTGTTGAACCTACACAGAATAGATCTAGCTAGAAAATACTACACACATTTGCAGAGAGAAATTGAGAAAGAAGAAGCAAGATAGAAAGAATGGAAGAATTCTCATTAACCATTGTGAATAATGAATAATTTACACGTGATATACTTTGTATATCTCAATGAGTTCGACTTGAGGTGAATCAAGTTTCCATAGTGGTGGTCTAGAGTGATCTGGACACACAACAGCAGTTACGGGAGTGAACTGCCACCTATTCTTGTCTCTCAGGCAGTTATGGGAGTGAACTGCCACCTAGTTGAGTTAACTAGTCAACTAGTCTTTAGTTAACTGACTGAACATAAAGTAGTGAGGAGTTAACTCAAGGAATCAAGGCTAATGTGCCACTTTGGTGATGATACCAAGGCAAGGTTGAATTATCATGGTGATGATCCCAATGTTGCATGGTGATCATGATCCCAATGCAACATCTAAACTCAACTCAACTAGTCAAACTGAAGTGTGAACTGAAAGAGAATATTCTCCAGGTGGAATATTCTCTCATAAAATATAGGAGACTGGATAATGACTAATTATGACTAATAAACAAATAAAAACCTTAGGAAATAGAAATCCTAGGTGTGTGTGAAGTAACTCCAACAAACCCCCTGAACATCACTATGGTGAAAATAAAGATTGGGTCCCAACAACGAGGCCATGTTAGGTACCCAAGTACAAAATATACACTAAAAATAAAGTGAGGAAAGAGGGAAAACCTCATGGGAAAAACCCCCCCTCAAGGTACAATGTATGTAAAAAGAAGAACTACAGTTGCCAGGCAATTGTGTCCTTCACTCCAAGACGACCTCGCAGAGAATGGAATTTCTGCTCAGTGAAGGTCTTGGTGAAAATGTCTACCGTCTGTTCTGCTGAAGGACAAAATTGTAAGTTGATGATCCCCTCATGTACTAAGTCCTGAATGTAGTGCATGTGGATCTCGATGTGCTTCCTCCACTGCCTTTGAACTGGATCTTTGCAGAACTTCAGAGTGCTTTGGTTGTCACACCAGATGATGATCGACCGATGAAACTGAATGCCCAACTCAGTGAGAAAATGTTGTAGCCACATAGCCTGAATGGTTATGTTAACTACCCCTTTGTATTCTTCCTCGACTGAAGATAGAGCAATGGAAGCTTGCTTCTTGCTCGACCAACAGATAGGCCCAGAACCAAGACTGAGTGAGTAAATAGATGTGGACTTGCGATCAATGCTATCACCAGCCCAGTCGAAATCAGTAAACCCAATGAGATCTAATGTAGATTCTATTGCATAATGAATCCCAAATGTGATGGTTCCCTGTAAGTATCGAAGGATACGCTTTGCAACTTTCCAATGTAGCTCATGCGGCTCTTGCATGAACCTGGAAACTGCACCAACTGCATATGAGAGGTCTGGCCTGGAGGGTGTGAGATACAACAAGCTCCCCACTAGTTGTCTGTACATTGTGTTGTCAACCAGTGGAGTCTCCCCACCATCCTCAAGTTTGACTTTTGATAGGAAAGGATTCGGAGCAGACTTGCAGTTTGTCATGTGAAATCTCTTAAGGAGATCTCGTGCATACTTGTCTTGAGACAGTTTGATGCTTGATGCATCCTGACTAATCTCAAGTCTAAGGAAGAAGTGTAGCGAACCCATGTCCGTCATCAAAAACTTGTCATGAAGAATCCTCTTGACTGCAACAATCGCTGAAGTCGAGCAACCGGTGATCAACAAATCATCGCATACATAACTAAAAGTAGAAGTGAATCATCCATCCTGAGCATGTATACATTCGGGTCTGATTTACAATGTACAAAGTTTTGTGACAACAGGTAGGAGTCCATCTTGGCATACCATGCCCTCAGAGCCTGCTTGAGGCCATAAAGTGACTTCTTCAGTTGACAGACCAAAGATGGGTCCTGCATAAATCCCTGGGGTTGCTCCATGTATATCTCCTCAGAGAGATCACCATGAAGAAATGCATTCTTCACATCCATCTGATGGACTTCCCATCCCTTGGCTTCCGCAATGGCAAGTGCCAATTTTATGGAATCCATCTTCACTACTGGAGCGAAGGTCTCATCATAGTCAATACCATGAACCTTATGAAAGCCTTTGGCGACAAGCCTGGCTTTGTATCTATTGATTTGTCCATCCTATGAGCTCTTGGTCCTATAGACCCATCTGCCTCTGACAAGTTTCCTCCCAGAAGGAAGGGGAACCAGATCCCAAGTATAGTTCTCGAGGAGGGAGTTGTACTCCTCTTGCATGGCAGATTCCCAAAAGGTATTTCCAGCAGCCTCGCCATAAGACTGTGGATCTAAAGACTGAACCAAGAAAATATGTCTGGAAGGCAATGGTTCAGTGGAAGTGAGTGCAATAGGAGGCTCCTCAAAATTAGATTGAGTCCTCCTAGTATCGGTTGGATCACCAAAGAGATACCCTACATCCTGAAGAGTAGTCTGTGCCCACTTGGGCCTCTGCTCTAGCTCTGCAACTGCATATGGATGCTCTGAATCTACATCCGACTGTACTGACTCTGAATCTGAATCATCTAAGTACTCTGAATCAAAACTCTCATCTAAAGAAGATTCATCATGTGCATTCTCATCATCTCGGACAGGTGGAAGAGTGAAGGTGTCTTCATGCCACTATTGAGGTACATGCGAGACAATTTCCTCGAATTGGACACTACGCTCAATGATGATTCAGTTTGAGGAAAGATCAATAAAATGATATCCCTTCACACCATTAGGGTATCCAACAAAAATGAAATCAGTGCTCTGTGGATCAAGTGCCTTCCTCTTTTCAGAGGGAATCTGAGCCCATGCACATGAACCAAAAATGTGAAAGTGGGCCACTTCCAGTTTGAGGCCACTCCAAGCCTCGTAGGGGGTATTATCCTTGATAGATATATGAGGAGGTCTATTTTGGATGTATGTTGCATAGTTAAGTGCTTCAGCCCATAGTCTCTATGGTAGTGACTTTGCATGCAACATGCAAGATGCCATCTCCTTTAGAGATCTATTTTTTCGCTCAGCAACTCCATTTTGTTGTGGAGTGTAGGGAATTGTATGCTACAACTGAATCCCTGCCTCATGGAAATGATTATGAATCTCATGATTCACATACTCTCCCCCGTTATCAGTTCATAGGACTTTGATCTTCTTTCTAGAATGTGTCTCAACCAAAGCTTTGAAATCTTTGAGGTGTTGAAAGACCTCAAATTTTTGCCTGAGAAAGTAGATCCAAGTAAAACGTGAGAAATCATCAACAAAAATGAGAAAAAACCTCGCTTTGTTGATCTATGGATGCGAAAAAGAACCCATGAGGTCACTGTGGATCAGATATAAAGGTGCAAAAGCTCGCTGAGACTTTCCTTTGATGAGTTTCTCTTGAGGGTGTTTTCCAAGAACACATCCCTCACATACTCCCTTGGAGAAATGGATGTCTGGAAGACCATCAACCAATATGTGCTTGCTAATATGTTGCATGTATCTGAAATTCAAATGTCCAAACCTTTCGTGCCATATCTTACTACTTTTATCAGCATGAGTAAGAAGTAAAGCAGAATCAGGTTCAATGAATTCAGAAAATGTATACAATCTAGACTGATGATTTACCTCACCGGTAGCAACCTTGGAGTTGGTTTGCATGTCATAGATGTCCATGGAATTTGGTGTGAATATGAATTTCTTTCCAGTGCAGGAATTTGTCATTTGATACACAAAGAGAAGGTTGACAGAAGGCTTGGGAACATGCAACACATTCTCAAAGCTTCCATTGGTGAGTTCAATCATTCCTTTGTCGGTGAATTCGATAGAAGAGTTGTCCCCCATCATAATAGGAGGACCTTTGCATGCATCCAAATAATAATAGACTTCTTCTGAGGTAGCCATGTGATGTGATGCTCCTGAATCTACGATCCAAGCATCAAGAGAGGAGTTGATGGCAATCAACGCATGGGAATTGCCTTTCTTGGAATTCAGATATTCTGTCTTCTTCTTCTTTGCACCCTCGGGGATGAGATCTCCAAGGTTGTTTTGATGAAGTATCTGAGACATCAGATCTATTTTTTTTTTCATGCATGCATATTCTGAATTGAATCCTTTGTGACAATATGTGCATTTCTCTCCTTTTCTTCCTTTTTCTCCTTTGGATCTGGAGGCATCGGTGAAGGGTTTTGTATACCCTTCCTTCCTCATATGTGCATGAGATTTCCTCTTATCTTTATTTTTAGATTTCTGATATTTGTAGCTACCATCATGCACAGTGAGTGCATGCGCCCTTGGGCCTTTGATTGCACCCATGTTGATGAGCTTGGTTTGCTCTTGTGTCAGGGATTCGATAAATTCCTCAAGAGAAGGTATCTTCCAAGTGGCTCCAGAGGAAAATCTGACAGTATGGAATGTGGATGCGAATACAGAGAATTCAGGTCCAATCTTGGAGAGAATGGTGAGAACCATTTGTTTCTCCTTCGTCGATTTATCAACCCCGCAAGCTTTGAGTTGCGATAGTAAATCCTTGAATTTTGTAAAGAAATCTTGGATATTGTCGAAGCTTTTTGGATCCAATGTGAGCAGCTCCACCTCTAGCATGTGTCCCCTCATCTCATCCTATTTTCAAAAGATCCCTTCTCCTATTTTCAAAAGATCCCTTCCAATATTTTCTAGGCTTCATTGGCAGTCTTACAAGAAGATATGTGAAAAAGGAGATCGGGAGAAATAAGACTGCAAATTGTTCTGAGTGCCTCATCTATGTGATTT